>RJWM01001249.1:0-164269 GCA_004363535.1 Dasyprocta punctata
TGGTGCTGAGTACTGAACTCAGTCAGGGCTCTACCACTGAGCTCCATCTCCAGCCCGGGAGGTGATTGTTAAGACAGTTGGTGGCACAGCTGGGCTGAGAACTGTCCCGAACCCCTGTGGCCCCTGCTCCCCCGCGCCATCTGCCAGCACGGAGGTGGCCGCTCCGACTGGGAGGAGAGTCCTGCGGCAGCGCCCTCCCCCAGCCGCGGACACAGGGCAGACTCACACTGGGGAAGCAGATTTAGGTTTTATTTCGTTGACTTAAGGTGCCCTCGAGTGTTTACAGAGAGGCGGGAGTGAGACAGGACTACTCTTCCAGTGAGAAGCAGGAGCAAGCCAAGGAGGAAAAGGGGTGCAAAGTGCCCCCCGTGACCGGCCAGGGCGCCGCCTGTCTTGCCGGGCCAGCAGGTGGCACCCCTCCTTGCAGCACCCTCGGGGCAGCACCCTGCGCAGGCCCCCAGCTGCCCGGAGCCAGCAGAGAAAGAAGGCTCCACCAACCCACGAAGAAAACCACCCCCCGGGAGGCAGCGATTCCGAGCCGGAGCCGGAGCCCTTCCCGGGCAGCGCGTTATTCTTAGAAGTCTGCATCGGGGAGCGTGTGGGTGCGTGCGAGCGCACAGCTCCGAGCTCAGGCTTTGGACAGGACGCCCGGGCTCACCCGTGGCTGGCGCTCGGGGCCAGGTCCCCTCTGGAGGAGAGCAGACCAAGGCTCCCCGAGTCCCTCCTCGGAGCAGGGGTGACCGCAGAAGGGATGGCATTGTCCCTTAGGGCTGCTCCCACAGGCCACCGCAGACTTGGGGCTCAAAACAACAGAAATTCACTCTCTAATCATCCTGAAAGCCAGAAGCCTGAAGCCAAGGCACCCAAAGGGCCACGTGCTCTCTGAGTGTGCCACGAGAGACGCCTCTTTCCCTCTTCCAGCTCCGGTGGCTTCTGGCGATTGGCAGTATCCCTTGTGATTCCTGTCTCCTCTCTCTTCTGTTGAGGACACCAGCCACTGGTGTTAGTGCCTGCCTGAAACCCAGGATGACTCCATGGCAACATCCTTAATCAGATACGCCTGCAAATGCCCTGTTTCTAAACAAGGTCACAGTCTTAAGGTTCTGGGTAGCTATGAATTTGGGGGACACCATTCAGCTCACTCCAGGGGGAAGACTGTCTCTGTGAGGGCCAGCTCAGGTCAAAAAGTCAAGGGTGGTGGTACAGGCCTGTCATTCTAGAATTTGGGAGGCTGAGGCAGGAGGATTGCTGTGAATGCAAGACAAGCTCGGGTTACATAGTCCGAGGGCAGCTTGAATTACACAGCAAGACGATGACTCCGTGTTGTCAGACGAGGTTTGCTCGTCGTGGGGAAGGACCTCAGTGCGCGAGTCCTACAGGAATTACTTGTTTTAACTTGGGAGGCCAGTGATTCAGGGTTTGTGTCAGGAAAGAGTGAGTCAGCCCATGGTCTGAAAGGAAACCAAATGAGGAGTGGAAGAGAGGGTGTTGCCTGGGGAACTGGCGACCTATATAATAGCCACTGAGCAACGGTCTTAGCTCAGTGCCTCGAGTCCCTCGTCTGTGAAATGGGTATGCACGTGTTGCGAGGTTCCCGTGAGACCCGTGGAAGTCCTCTGTCAGCTGTAAAGTGCCGTCCTGTCTAGGGAATTCTGATTGTTCGAAGCCAGAGTAAAATAAGACAGTGTGATTAGATCATTGCTTATGAAGCAGATGTCCTCTGGGTAGGGGGTCACATTTCAAGGACCTCACATACAGGACCCTGTTTGGACTCCATTTTAGGAGTGGGTAAACTGAGGCCTACCGACATTAAGTCACTTTCCCAAGGCCCCCGTAAGTTCATGAGCTAGGATTTGAAACCATGTCTGTCCAAGCCAGTGTTGGCTCCAGGTCCAGCCCATCCGAGTCCGGGTCTTGCCCTTGTGTGAGCTGCTGTTCTGTTCAGGCCTCTGGACACTTAGAGGAGGAGGTCCAGGGGCCAAACCAGCTGGGCCAGGGTGGGCACTGGCTTCCTGTCGCTTTCCTGGTTGGCCTGCCATGTCCTTCCGGGACTAGACACGGGTACCGCGAGCCCGGGTGAGCTATGGAAGCAGGTGCCTGCTCTGCCCTGCAGCCGGGCAGACGGTTCTGTTTGTGGTTAAAGCAGAGCCCCTGGGGAAGATCAGCCTTTTCCTCATGAGGAGCTGCAAATAACTGTTCCTAAGCGAGGGCCTGGCTGGCCCCCAGCAGATGAAGCTGAGCAGCAGCTGGTTGGCCAAGTGCAGCTTTTCTGGAAGAGGGTGTGGTGCTCGACAGAAACCGCGCTGCGCCTGGCTCTGAATCCAGCTGGATCCAGGCTGAGCCCCACGGTGGCAGGCCGTGCCATCTTAACTGGACCAGTGACTCATAGGAAAGACTTATTTTTTTAAAAGGCGAAAATGCAGACAAACCAAAAGAAATAGCAAAATCGCCATTCAGTTTTATTCTGTACCTGTCAAGATTAGCTTTTTATTCCTCCTTTTATTGAAACGTAAGGTCCCTCTACAGAAGATTGTTTCATTCAAATGATAATGACATGTGCTGCAGGCAGTCACTTTGCACCTTACAGATATTTCAGGACATGGAAAAACGGGGACACTGTACTCCTCCCTGAAGTTAGCGAGCGGGTATCCTGATGTCTGGCTTTCCCAGTATCTAACCTGGCTCTGTGTGGTGGAGAATTGCATCTCACCTCACTTTCCAAGCAAGAGCGGCCACTCGTGAGCACCATGTCTTTGGCATGGGGCGCCGCGTGCTGTGGCACACTGCTTCTGTGTGTGCTGCGTGTCCCAAGCCCCCGGCATGCTTCCTGCTGTACCCTGAACACTTGGACACCCGCATCAGCGGCTGCTGCTCCCTGAGGGCCGCCCCTTCCCCCGAGCCTGGGAATTAATTGGAATGCGTGAGCTTTTCTTCACGGTGAACATCAAGTGCTGGCCACCTTATTAGGCATGATGTACTGTAAGCCTCGCATCTATTTCTTGTCTGAATCCAACTTAATAAAACATCATGTTTCTCCTGCTTGGCAAAATACCCAAGGCAGATGTGACCGCTGCCATGCTGTGTGGATCGTGCTACCAGAGTTATGGATAATGCCAGGGGAACGTGCACAGCCTTCTACCAGGGCTCATATTGTACGATTCAGTTGTTGCGGCTGACGGAGAGGATGGTTATGCTTTTCTTTTGCTTCAGTGGGAGCGTAAGCATAATGATGATAATTCTGAGAGCTGGCACAGTATATATGACAGGTGTCGTGTATAGAGATAGCCAGCCTCGGGCAGATAGGCCAGACCCATTCTACAGATGAGGAAACTGAGGCACATGGCCAGTATGACAGGGGTGGCCTTTGAACTTAATCCCGGCAGAGCCCTGATGGAGGGGTCAAGTGAGTGTTCATCAGCAAGGTCCCCCCGTGCTGCCCTCTCCACCCAGCCCTGCTGCCAGCGTGGGTCAGGAAGGACCTCAAGTGAAGCTCCCCCTGCCCCTGCTTCCCGAGCTGCTGACCTATTTTGGTTGTGAGAATGGGGGGCGGGGTCAGTTGCAGAGTCAGGGTGCAGGCAGCTTGTGATTCTGGGGAACCCTTGCGCAGTGGTGTATTGAGGGAACGGGAACTGAGTCCTGGGGGACCCCCTAAAAATCTGGGTCCTCCTGGGGAGGAGATGGGGGAGTGGATGAGAAGTATGGGTTCAGGAAAGCCAGACGCACAGCCTGAGGTCCAGCTGACCAGCACAGATGGCCAAACACATGGGGACGTGTTTGCTGAGCCGGTGGGCAGGTGACCTTCCGCTTTACTAAGCTCTCTAGGGAGGTGTGAGGTTGGAGGCTGCAGAGATGTGCATATGGCCCCAGTGTCTGCGAGAGCCAGCAAAAAGGCATGTATGGGTCTCACCGACACACAGAGCGCTAGCCAGCCTGGGAATGAGCCTCGGGAAACCTGCTTCCCCGCGGGTCACTTCTCCCTGCGGTCAGTGATACTCGTTCATGCAATGAACATTTAGTTAACTTGTTTTGGTATCATCTTAGCATCATATAATTATGAAGAGAAGGGAAATTTAATTCCACAAGCATCTCTTCATTACCTAGTTCTGTGTATGATTTTTAACAAAAATTTAACAATTTTTTTAAAAAAATTATAAAACTTAATAGAAACACTTCTCTTCTACCCACTGCAATTTCGAATGGGAAGGAAACATTTGGGAAAAAAAAAAAACGGAAAGAAATTGCATCAGTCCTCAACATGTGCAGATTTTTATTCCTTATCATTAGTCTATAAATACAGTAGAACCGTTTTTGTAGCGTTTACATTGTGTGAGGCGTTCTAAGGAATCCAAGATGGATTTGAAGTATAAGAGAGGTATGTAGGTACCATGCCATTTTATAGTACATGGGGCTTGGGGGGCAGTGTGTTTGGGATTGCTTACCCAGGCTCCTTTCCCTCCTCAGACAGCAGGCAGCATGGACTGGGTGCGTGTGAGCACACGCATGCACACACGTGAGCATATTAACCTCTCCCATGGACACCTGTGGCCTGGCGGAGCAGCAGACAGCACTGTGAGCAATGGAAATCGGTGGTTTCTGTCTTTCGGGGTGAAATAACTGTGGAATCCTCTCTTGGGAACCGAGTTGGAAAGGGCCCTGGGCACAGGACTGCCATCTTCCTGTCCCGGAGACACTGCACTGTCAAATGACAACGTGGATGGGGTGACAGTGCTTTTATCTTGGAAGCCACTGTCGTCTTTTTCCTGGGGTCTGTCGTGGGCGCCGACCTCGCCGCCTGTGGCTGACTGGGGAAACTGGGTGACCAATCGGGGCTGGTTGCAAGCACACGCTCTTGTAGGGGTGACAGAGAGGCTGGTCCCGTGTGCGTGGAGGAGGCAGATGTGTGCAGCCGCCTCTCTCAAACCACACCGAGAGTCGCTGTGCCCCGCTGGAGGCCGACCAGCATTCGTCAGGTTGCCAGGCAACTGGAAGCAACAAATACTTGGGAGTCTGGGATGGTAGGGATGGAAACACACTGTTCCTAAATATCTTTGTCACTTATCATAGTGAGAGCCCTCCCTTCCCGAGTCCTGAGCTGACTCATGGCACCCTCCGTAGTGGGCAGAGGTGCAGGGGCCAGGCTGCCGGAGTGCCACCTGGCTGCCCCAAGTACAAGGCTTTAACCGCTTCCTCTTTTAGGCCGCCACCCCATCACTGCCTGAACTTCCCCTGGAAAATTCTCAGGGTGGCCGATGCAGGCCCTTCCCTGTCCTCCTTTCTGTCTGTGCAGGAAGGGTGAGCGCTTGATGGCTCTCAGTGTCTGTCTGTAGAAAGCGCTCATGGTCTTCCTTTAAAACAGGAAAATACTTAAGAGTCTTTGTAGAGTGGAGGGGGTGGGTACTGAGGATTGAACCCAGGGAGCACGGAGCACATCCGCACATCCGCGGCCCTTTTTATTTTCTCTTATTTTGAGATAGGGTCTTGCCGAGTTACCCAGCCTGGACTTGAATTTGCGATCCTCCTGCCTCAGCCTCTTGAGTAGCTGGGGTTACAGGCATGTGCTACCACACCTGTTCTTAATCGAGATGTAAATCGCTCACCATACAATTCACCTATTTAAAACATACAGTTCAGTGACTTTGCTCACATTCAGATCTATCCGTCCCCATGACTGGTTTTAGAACATTTACATTATCTGAAAAAGAAACCCTCATATCTTTTCAGCCATCACCCCCACCCTGCCCAAATTCCCTTATCCTTATCAGCCTGAGGTTACCAGACTCTGCTGATTTGTGGATTTTGCTTATCTGGACATTCCCTATAAATAGAATCATATAATACGTGGCCTTTATGATTCCGCATCTGGCCTTTTTCTCGTAGCGCGGTGCTCGGTGCATTTGTGCTGTAGTGGGCTCGGGGCTTCCTGGCTCTCTGGGGTTGGTATTGCTTGGTGAGAACCCACCACAGCTGCGAAGCCTTTTTCCCGTGGTAGATATGTGAACGTTTCTTGTATTCTTTTTCATTTAGTAAAGCCCGAGAGCTCTGTATCGGACTGCCTTTCCGTTCCTAACCATTATTTAAGGAGGAGAGACATTTTTTAAAATCACTTGTATCACAGCCCTAAATTATTTCTTGGTTTGTTCAGGAATATAATCCCTCCTTAGACATTATGTTCTGAGCCTGTAAGAAAATTAAAGGCTTTTTTTTTAAGAGAAAAAGAAGAAGAAGAAAAACAATTAGTTCATAAGACCTGCCAAAAGTAATAATTCAGTCTCTAGTTTCTGTTTTCCTTTCTTCTGTATAATTATTTAGGCTTAAAAAAAAAAAAAAGTTCAGCCAATTTAAATGAGGGTTCCAGCTGGTTAAGGAAAAAAAATAAAAGTTTTCCCCTAGGGAGGAAAATACTATGAGGTAAAAATGAAAATACCCTAGAGTTTAAGCAGGGGAAGCAATTGGCATTGTGGAATTAGATAACAGGGTCTGACTTTTGGTCAGGTCGGCCCAGTGACACCATATTCAATCTTCCCCTGCCAGGAGCTGATTTTCCCTGGCACATTCTCTACCCAGGCCTGGTATGTACTTGGCAGAGACGCTGCCAAACAAAAGCCCAGGTGGAACTTTTCAGTTTCTCAGATTTCCCCGAAGGCTTGCCAGTGTCGGCGTGGGGTTGAGATCAGCGAGAGGAATAGGATTTGGTGTCGGGGAGTGGCCGCTGCGACTCTTCAGCTTGGAACCTAATCTCATGTGTCCTAACTCAGTTTGGGCTCATGCTGGGGCTGTCAGGGCTGGGATTTCCTGTGTCAGATGGGGACTTGGTGTGTCCCGCCCTTAGATACCTGCCCCAAGGAATTCCTTCTGGGAAATCCCAGTGACATGGTCAATGTGCCCTTCCCTCCTGCCATTTAAGGGGCAAGAGGCAAACCAGAATGCCGTAACGTTACAGGCTGGCATGCCGGGCTGGGGGTACCTAACATTGCTTATGTTTAGACCCAAAACATGGTCACCGATTTATTTATTTATTTTTTTTGCGGCACTGGGGTTTGAACTCACAACCTCACGCCTGCCAGACAGGCGCTTAAGCCACTGAGCCAAACTCCCAGCCCTGGTTTTTTGAGGCAGGGTCACACTATGTAGCTCAGGTCGGCCTTGCGCTCACATTGTAGCCCAAGCCAGTCTGGAACTCACAACGCTCCTCCTACCTCAGCCTCCCCAGTGCTGGGATTAAAGGCGTGTGCCACCACTCCCGGCTTGGTCACCGATTTAAATTGAATGACATTTCACTCCTACTGGGTGTGGCGGTTCTCTGACGTTGTCCCCCACATTTGCATGCATGTGTGAGAAAGCTCGGGCTTCAGAGCCAGTCACTCTTGCCAGTTCTTGGGCATGTGACCCCTGAACCCCGGAAGTTGTTCATGTTTGCAGGTGGAAGGATGGTGCCTTCTGCCCTCTGGGAGGGTGGGTGCAGGGATCCTGTGAGTTGGTTGGCTTGGTTCAGAAAGATACTTCTGAAGTGCTTCTTGCCTGAAAGAGTTTGGTTTTACCCTCGTTTATACTCATCTTTCAGCAGGAATAGTTTATAAGGAGGTGTTCAGAGTCTTGTCCCCATGGTGCTGTGATAGTGGCCTCAAGCGCCTGGGACCTGTAAGTCAACTGCAGGGTGTGGCAGCAGCAAGCATCTGATAGACACATACGGGGTCTGGTATATTCCACAGGGCATGAATGTACCAGCTTAATAACCCTCAAGGAGAGGCTAGCCTTCCACAGAAAATCCCCGCTTCTCAGCCCTGTGGAAGCATTCGCACTGACTACCATGGTTCCTTTACATCTCTAGCGTTTGTGGACTGGAGCCTGAGCTGAATAGCCAGGAGCAGATACCGGCTACTGGAAATACTGCACGGAGGTCATCAATATCCAAGTAGACAATTTGTTTTTTCCTCCAGTGGCTCTATTGGCAGCAAATGAAAAAGGCAAAAATGACTACATGGCTTAGGAAAACGTTGTGGCATTTGGTGATGGTAACTGGCTTTGCTGTAGTGCTTTCCCATTCTGATCGTATCACATCCTTGTGACTCTTGAGGTAGGCGAGACAGTGCTGGAATATGGCTCAGGAGACGCTGCCTGACCGCTTGCCTACCAGGTGGCTCTCGAGGTTATTTAAGCACGCTAAGGTCATCTCCTCTTTCTGTCTCTTTCTTTCTTTCTTTCTTTTCCTTCCTCCCGATTTAATTTGATTGATTGATTGATTGATTGGGGGGGTGCTCAGGATCAAATCCAGGCCCTTGGACATGTCAAGCAATTGCTGTACCACTGAGCTACACCCCTCTTAATTTTTAAGCTGGGAATAACAACGTCTTCCTCCTAGAATTGCTATACAGATTGTCTAAAGCAAGATACGAAAAATCCCAGCCGCAGAGTCAGGGCTTACTACATGGCGACTGTACTATATTATTAGGAATAATAATCCTTGCTTTACAGAGCACAAATGGCCATCAGGTTGCCAGAGGCCTCACCCCACTGCTCGGCAGAGCCGAATGCAGGTCCAGTCCTGCGGCCTGCAGCCTGGCTGCTCTTCTCACTGTGTCCGCATGGACCGCGGGGACCGTCTAGTGCTTCTGCCCCCAGCATTCACCATGCTGTCTGGAGCGCTTACACCTTAAATGTCTCCTTTTGTATTCGCAGAACATCATCAAGAAGGTGATTGGGCAGAAGTTTGTGTACAAGTTCGTCTCTTTCCCCGAGATCCTGAAAATGGATCCCCACACGGTGGAGATCAGCCGGGAGAGCCTTTTGCTGCAGGACAGCGACTGTAAGGTGGCCCCCGACAAGCACGGCTTGTCCGCGCTCAAGAGCACGAGCCGCAACGAGTACATCCACTCGGGCCTGTACTCGTCCTTCACCATCAACTCCCTGCAGAACCCGCCGGAGGCCTTCAAGGCCATCAAGACGGAGAAGCTGGAGGAGCCCCTCGAAGACAGCCCCCCGGTGGAAGAAGTCCGGACTGTGATCAGGTTTGTGACCAATAAAAGCAACAAGCACGTCACCAGGCCCGTGGTGTCCCTGCCCTCCACCTCCGAGGCCGCCGCGGCCTCCGCCTTCCTGGCCTCGTCCGTCTCAGCCAAGATCTCCTCTTTAATGTTGCCAAACGCCGCCAGCGTTTCTTCCGCGTCGCCCTCCTCCTCTCGGTCCCCGTCCCTGTCCCCCAACTCGCCCCTCCCCTCCGAACACAGAAGCCTCTTCCTGGAGGCCAGCGGCCAAGACTCGGATTCCCTGGAGCCCTTGAACCTGTCATCGGGCTCCAAGACCAAGTCTCCGTCTCTTCCCCCCAAAGGCAAAAAACCCAAAGGCTTGGAAATCTCCGCACCCCCGCTGGTGCTGTCAGGCACCGACCTCGGCTCCATCGCCCTCAGCAGCCCAGCGCTCCCCTCGGGGTCCCTCACCCCCGCCTTCTTCACCGCGCAGGTAAGAGCCATCGCTGCGTGCAGGCTTAGCGGAAAGGAGGAGGAGCAGCCGAAGCCACCTCCTCCTGCCTTCCAGGATCGCCCTCTCGGGACCCTGGAGCCATGGCGTAAATGGCAAAGGAAGTTACTTTTCTGTCCAGGGCAGTGACTGGGCACACTGGCGATGGAGGCGTGTCGGGTGGGCTCCTAAGGTGACTGTAGGATGGGACGAACACACCAGCCACCAGGGAAGATCCATGTGGCGGATTCCTAGGCCACATGGAGGGGAAGTTCACACACTTCGGGAGGCATCATGCCTGAGGAATCTGCTGTGGCAGAGGCCCCTCTGGGTTCATAGTGTAGCCACTTGTCCTCTGTTAACAGAAAATGGAAGTTTAGGGGCCAGGGATTTAGCTCAGAGTCATAGATACCTGCCTGGCAAGCGCAAGGTTGTGAGTTCGAACCCTGGTACCAAAAAAAAAAAAAAAGGAAAGAAAATAGAAGTTCACAGACGCCCCCATTGCTGTTGGTAGCATAGAGCTGTCGCATTGCTCTGCAGTAGGAAACACCAGGGCCACTCCAAGTACAAAACGCAGGTCAGCAGTGAGAAAGCCCAGGTGCCCATCACCAGGGAGCGGAGTGCAAACTTGCATAGCACAGAAATTTTTTTTTTTTTTTTGTTCTTAACCCCAGGAGAAGGCAGCCCCTTCCTTGAAGTAAAACACCTCGCACTAGGAGAGGCTGAAGCAGGAGGATCACAAGCTGGAACCCAGCCCTAGGTCACTTCGTGACTTAGTGAGACCCTGTCTCTGAAAAATAAATAAATAAAAAAATTTTTAAATCCCAAAATAAAAATAATAAAATAAAATACTCAGTGGCCCTGTCTGGTCCAGCTGACAGCTGCAAGGCAAAGGCGAAGTGGGGCCGGCAAACCACATTCCCTTTGCTCTGGAGTACTGGGCGTGGTTTAGTGGCAGAGACTGAGTTCTGGTTCTGGGGCCGTGAACTTGGATCGAGCCCTGCTAGCTGGCCTCCGAGGAGGGAGGCTGTGAGCACCGCTGTCTGTCATGAGGATGGCCTGGGATAAAGGCTGTGCTGCGGGAGTCAGCTCCATCGCAGGGGCAGGGGCTGTGAGCACTTGGACACGTATACCCACTAGGTGGTTGGGAAGTATCTGTGTCGTCCCCTCCCCCGCACCCCTCCCCCACCCTCTTCCACCCCCCTCCTCTTCCTCCTGAGCAGCAGCAGCAGCCGTGGCAGACACCAAGCTCATGTGTGGCAGGCAGTGCTCACGCCTGGGCCCAGCCACATCTGCACAGCAGCCCCACAGTATCGAGGCCGTTATTGTCCCATCACCATGCCAGAGGAACGAGGCACCCAGGGGAAGCCCTTTGAGAATCTGCATCCCACACCGGGACAAAGCGAGCTGTCCCTGAGTGCGGTGTGGTCTCTGGGCCTGCAGAGCAGCCCAACACAGCTCTGTCCCATGAGCCCATCCACAGCTTCTCAGGGTTCTGTGACACAGAGCCCAGGCCTCGGGGACGGGTGAGAAGGGGGTTGGGACTGCCCCAGTGACAGGGCCATCTGGTGAAGGCTGGGCGCTCAGGGCGGTACTGGAGGGCTGGCCTGGGGGACAGTTTGAGCAGCTCCTTCCTAGGTTTCTGTTTAGAACGGTAAGGTCGAGAAGGGCCTAGAGCCAGGCCAAGGCCGGCTCCCATTTCAATTCTGGTGTCTGCCTTCTCTGTGAGCCCAAGTGGGGGCGCCCACGCCAGCCCTGTCTGTCTCAGAGGACATCAGCCCCCACTAGCCCTGTGGCTTTGGACATGGGTGCTGTGACCTTGACCTGAAAGAGGGATCTTGAGGGTAGCTTGTGGGCTCTTTCAGCCACAGAAATGCCCCTTTCCCCTGGGGGGCTGGCCCTGTGCTGGCGGAGCTGTAGGTGCGCGGCATTCGGGAATCTGCGGGATACTCCTCTGAACTTTGCCCAGCTTTAGAAGCGCTGTTAGGGACTCAGCCTGGAAATGAGGGTCCTGAGATCGGACATTTCCAGCTCAAAACACGGCAGGGAGGAGGATACGAGAGTCTTGGCCAGACCCGTATGACGCAGTGCTGGTTCTCTCCAGGGCGCTTCTGAAAGGTCCTTGACTTTGTACTAAATGAAGATTATTGATGTAGACAGGATGGTCACTCAAAGGCCCCTTCAACACAGGACTACCAGGAACTGAAAAATGAGAACACGAAAGCCAACGGGGACCAGGGAGTGCCTGGTATCTGAGTGTTGCTGCAAAGCCTGGCTGTGTCTGTGTTGGCACAAGCTGCTGACACTGAGATGGGAGAAGCCAGCACGCGGAGCCCTCCTGGGTGCTGGCCAGGCACCACGGCGGCCTGAGAAGCGCCAGCTGGAACATCCAATTCTTGGTGTCTTCTGTATCTTGGTCTCATGGCTCCCTGTTCCTCCTCTTCGTCTTTTCTGTTCAGTCCCTCCCGTCACTTACCTTAATTAGGGGAAATGAATTTAGAATTCCCTTATTTTTGCCAAGACCTGTGTTAGTCTTACTTGTGCCATGTGAGATGCTGGACTCGGATATGTGCGGGACCTGGGAGTCTGGGGGTGTGTGCCCTGTGGTGTTTTGCTAGCAGCAGGCTGGATTAGTGCAGAGGGGGTGCAGACAGCGCTGAGGGCACAAATGCTAAGCCCTCCATCCTCTCCTAGTGGCTGGCGAAACAGCTTGGAGCCAGCGTTAGAAAGTGGGGCTATGGAGCAACGTGGGGAGGTGGCAAGGACCCTCCTAGCCCAGCTCTGGTGTGGGTTTTCATCGTACTGTGTCTTTTGCTATTATTCTCAGAGGGAAAGAAAGAGCCCGGCTTTCTCCTGACTCTGTACCACTTCCTGTGTGCTCTGCACATGGGGCAGGAACAGAGAACATCCTTATAGGAGCTCTTTGTAGAAGACGTCGCTCTAGGCAAACATTCTTCGTTCCTCCAGTTACGGTTGCCCTCGTCTGCCCACCCCGGGGTCTCCTCCTGACCCTGTCCTCCCCTCCTCTGTTCATCCTTCAGGTCCTTGGATTTTCCCCTGTCACTTTCGGTACCTACCACAACCTAGGCGGGCCTCTCCACTCTGTCCTCTTTTTAGATCAGAGCTACAAACTTCTGTGGGATTCTCTTCCTCTTTTGAAGTTCTTAAAACCATGCCTTAATTTGAATTACAACTCTAGGGATTTTGAGAGATGAATCGTCACCTTTCGAGATTGTTTTTAACCCCAAGGTGGCATTTTCATGGATTCTGTCAGTGTTCATGTGAGTTTGAAATTTGAGCTGTTCATACAACCAGCTCAGTAGACATTTTTTTTTTCTTTTTCCTAAAGGTTGAAATGACTTACTGTTATCTCAAATCATCAAATCAAGTAGTCAGCAATTACTTCTTGTAGGGTAAATCGTTTATATCTTCTTTAGTCAATCAGGTTTACACACAGCCACCCTTTTAGAATAATTCACTTGGGAGATAATCATTGGATTGCTAGGTAGTTGCTAGAGAGGTTAGCAGGAGAGACGAAGTTCCTACTCTCATGAGCTTACAGGTTGTGGTTGAGCAATGGGGCAGTATATAATTTAGGGTGATACATAGGGAGGACCCTGAAAAATGCCTGAGGAATTCAGCCTTCTTTTGATGGGAAATTAACAGCTTCTAGAGGTATATGTCAGGTGAAGCAAAAATTCCTTATTAGGATCAGTCAACAAGTAATTATGGTGTTAATTTTTTGCAAGACATAGAAAGGATAGTACGAGTGCCTGCTTTATGACTTCAGGACCTTGCCATAAGAAGGCGTGCGTACACACACACACACACACACACACACACACAGAGATATGCTGAGGGTCAAAAGGAAGCAGCTTAGGAGGCGGAGGGCTGATCATCTAGCTCACTCCAACAGACACTCCTAATCAGTATTTGTTGATGGGCTACATAAATGATAGTACAGTCAACAGAAGACTTAAACACTGGATGTGGAAAGGAGGTGATGAATTCAAGTTTGAATAAACAGGGAACTTGAAGTGGAGATGTCCAACCACTGACCAAGCCAGAGGACAGGATGTGTCTAGAGTTGCACCTGGTTTCATCTCATCAAGTATTTAGGGGGTGAGAACTCCAGAAGAAATAAAGATGAGCAAACACCTTAAAGACTGCAAAAAGAGGATCGGAAAGACATTCAGATTACCATAACAGGAGGCGGAACATGTTAAATGTTAAGAAGGAAGATGGTAACACAGTGTTCTAAAGATTCAGCAAAAAAAAAAAAAAAAAAGAGAGAGACAGAGACATCCCATTTGGTGGAGGGGAGATCAGGAAAGTCATCTTTGAGGAGGTGGCATTTGGATGGATAAAGGGAGGTAGAAGCAGAAAAGAGAAGGCGATTGCAGGGCATGACCCAGGCGAAGGTCATGGACAAGGGCACACCCTAGGAGGCCAGCTCCCGTTAAAACCCACATGGGCAGGTTTCGTAGCAGTCAGGATTAACTGGAAAAGAATTGAGAGAGGGGCAGTCCTTGCCCTTGGAAATGGATGCCCACTGCCCTCGGGTGAGGCTGCTTCCCTGGCAGCCTGGGGGACCAGGAGCGCCCTCTGGCCATTTGTTAGAACAGACAGGTAAGTGGAGGAAAAGGAAGTGTGGATTTTGCCTGTGGCTTCGTGCTTTAGCCCTCTTTGCCTGGCTCCAGAAGCACATGGAGGGAGGCTCGAGAAGTTCACACTGTCCTGAAGATAACCCAGGGGAGCTTTTACAGGAACTGTTCTTTAAAAAGTAACCAAATAGTTCCTTCTCGAAGGCCACAGAATCTGCAGGGATGAAGGGACGGGAGGGAGAACAGCAGATGAAGTCATTTCACAGTGTTTATTTGCATATATTATAGAAGACATTTCAAACATGTTAACCACGAGAAACAGAAGGCCACTGTATTCCGAGTACATCCCGTATCCCTGGGCAACAAATGTGCAAACATCTAGAATCCAAATATAGATACACATTTTAAACTATGGAATCTAAATTCTAAATCATACAGAACTGCCCACTGGATTAAAAAGGAAAGGGTGTGTATTTATGGCCTTGGATAAGAGAACTGTAGCTGTGGTTGGCGGTTAAGATGACTGTCTCTTTAGACCCTGAGAGCCCTTCACCGGCTTTTAGATGTTACCCTGACACATTGGAACCTGGCTCCAGGGTGAGTTCTCACCTGAGTCTGTGGATTGGAGCCTCATACAGCTGAGCAGAGCGGGACAGTAAGTCTGACTCTGTTGTAGACCATGAAGTACTTTTCTAGATACGGTTGAGAATTTCTCCCAAGGATAGAGGAAATATATTTAGCACTTTTAGTTAATTACAAATTTGTTCACTCAAGGACATTTATTAGGTAGCGTGAATATAAGTTTCTAATACTTGTACATTTCTGTGTGCCAGGCACATAATAAGATGCTTAGAGAAGAGCATCATCTTACGTAGTCTTCCAGCAACCCTGTAACTTGGGCAGTTTTAGTCTCCCCATTTGACAGATTGGGAAATTGAGGCATAGAGGTTAGGTAGTTTGGCCAAAATTACCTAGCCAGTAAGCAGTATTTCTGAGTGTGGAACCCTGGCAAATCTCATGTAGAGATCATGAGGCCTGATAGGCCTCAAATCCTTGTGAAATTAGCTGGAACAAGTAGAGGGCTTCTTCAGTACATGCCTGTCCTAGTAACCTCGGACTTCATTCAGTATGTAGGAAATGCCATACAACCGAAGACTCAAATAATTTAGCATATATTTGTTTACCTTTCAGCACTTCCCAGTTTGAAGACCTTTAGATGTTTGTCTCCATTCCCCTGAGCAGATCACACCTTTCAGTCTAAGCCCAAGTACTCTTGATAATTAACAAAGCTACCGAGGCCAATCCTGGGGAGAAACACCACTTGGGCATCCACCCACGATGCAACCTGAAATGCTGGTGTCTTTGCCTTTGCCATGGTTTTTCTCACACAAAGCACCTCACTGGCATCATGAGTCCACAGAAGGGCTCTTTCCAGTTAGCAAAGGTGCAAAACCACCTGGGCCAGGGCGTTTACCCCTGCTGAGAATAGAAGTGTGCAGACTGACAGCTGGAGCAAGTTGTCTCTTCTGCCTTGTGGGGTGTGCAAGCCAATGTAGGCCTTGGCACTCCCCAGGGACACCCAGAGTGTTGGCTTCACACCCAGCCCAACAAGAAAGAACCTCTCTTCCTCATTTCAGGGCAATGCATTCTCAACTGCCCTGCACCTGCAGCGAAATCTGGAAAACCCAGCTCAGCTTCTCAGAAAGCCACTGTAGTGCATTTTAATGCAGATTTTCAACTATTAAAAAGCCCTTCATAATAGAATGTGAATCTGCAGAGGCCTTTTAAAAACGTAAGTGTGTGCCCGCACTAGTAACTCAAGTAGTAAATGTCCATCTTAGAAAAATAATTAGATAAGCAAGTAAGTGTTTTTAGAGGGTCTTGTGCGTGTACACTAACTTTTGTGTAATCTGGGATGGGGGAGGGGAATGAGTTAAACCATTTGGACAAAAGTTGCTACCAACTTGAATTTCCCATCAGAATGTTTCAGGAAAGGTAACTCAAGAAAATCCCTTTGCTGTATTACACTGCTAATAAAATGGGCATTGAAGAAAATTACAATTGCTGGACGTGGTGGTGCATATCTGTAATCCCAGCTCTCAGGAGGCTGAGGCAAGAGGATCACTGTGTGAGTTCAAGGCCAGCCTGGGCTACATAGTGAGTTCAAAACCAGCCTGAACTACACAGGGAGACCTGAAAAAAAAAAATCCATTGACAGTGCCCCAGCCTGGGTTTTCCTGAGGCGGTGAGCTCACTGCTCAGTCCGTGGCCAGTGCGCTGAGCCCCTGTGCTGTGCTGTTGATCGCCACCGAGTTGGGCGAATCTCTGTCAAGCTCTGTCTGTCTGCTCTGTTCCCCAGACACCAAATGGATTGCTTCTGACCCCGAGTCCGCTGCTCTCCAGCATACATTTCTGGAGCAGCCTTAGTCCAGTCGCTCCACTGAGTCCTGCCAGGCTGCAAGGGCCAAACACGCTGTTTCAGGTGAGCATTGGGAAACGAACTCTCAAGCAATGGCTTTTCCCGGAACCCTGCAAAGGCTCCGACGGTTCACGCCGCGTATTTGCTTCCTATGTTAAGTTTCCAGAATTTCTAAGAATGAGGATGCCCGCTCTTTTACAGAAAGACATTTTCATTGGGACAGAAATGGGGTACTCCTGTCAGGTATCCATAAATGGAACAGTTAGGTCTTTTTAAATGTATTTTGTTGCGATGTGGTCTCACTAAATTGTTCAGGTTGATCTCAAGCCCACAGTCCTCCTGCCTCGGCCTCCCAAGTAGCTGAGATTACAGGCATGTGCCAACCACACCGGGCAACAATTAGTTCTTATAAATGCTCTGGATATTTTCATTTGATTATGAAAACTGGAAATTTATTAAGGCAAACATGAAACTTGAAAAATTATTTTTTTATAAAAGCTCTTAAAAGACTTTAAAATATTAATCCAATTAGCGAGGTACTGCAGTTCACACGTGTGATTCACTTGAGGCAAAATGAAAAATAAGAAGTTAATTTCTCCTTGCTGGAATGGAAAAGTTGCCTGCATAATTCTACAAGTCATAATCAAATTCTCCTCATTCTTGAAAAAAAAAAAAAAACAGTATCCAGGGTATACAGTTAAAAACTAATTAAGACTTGGCTGTTTTAGCTTGCAGAACTCTGTATTAGGTGAGCACATTATTCATTCATGTTGGATCTTGCGGTAGCAGTGCTTGCTATCACGTCGCATCAGTAGTTTCTCGCAAGAGACCCAAAGAGCGGTGCTCAACAGCAGAATGAAGCCAACGCCCCCTCCTGTGAATTCTGCTTGGTCTCATTCGCCTTGCCTTGCAGGCCCCTAGCACGGCTCACCTCCAGCGAGCTGTGGTTTGTTTAGCACTTTTCATTATGACAGCCTGGAGGGCAGGCAAACTGCACTCAATTGTGGGTCCTTAAGAGACCCGAGTTGTATCCTGCTCACAATGGTGTCTCCCAGCATCCTGCGCGTTGCTTGGGGCACAAGCAATGTTAGGAATTATTGTTGACAGACAAAAGGGAGGCATTTCAGAGAGTTTGTGGTGAGAGGTGAACAAAAGGTAAGTGTTAGAAAGAACAAGTCTCCATCTCCCGAGTTGGTCATTTTGCTTGTCAAGGTATTTGCTGCACCTCCTCTGGGCCAGGAGCATGTGGCCATGCTGGGATTTAGGGTCTTGGTGGAACTATGGTGGCACTGAAGAAGTTTTGATTGCTATCTTGCGCCTCTGGTTTCCTAGCAGGGCTGGGGTAAGGTGTCACAATGTGACTGTATCCCTGGAGTAATCAGGCTTTGTTCTCTTCCCTGGTCCTCATGCCCATCACAAGAAATTGAGCTGTAGTCATCCACAGCCAACGGGTTGATTTTTAACCATGGTAACTTGAGCAAGGAAGCAAAAACTAGACAGCATGCAAAGAGCGACGAGCACATGGAGTATTTGGGATGTTTTAGAATAGGAATACTAATGCTTTGGAGAAGAGATAAAAGACCTCATTTCTTGACAGTCTCAAGATTAGAGCAACAGTATTCTAGTTTTAAGTAGAGCAGAAGGGCACTGTATAGCTATGGTAAAATTCCTTGGGATAGGACTGCAATACTGTGCAAGTGCAGACTGTAACATGGAGCTTCGGAAATAGGTTCTCTGATGGCATCTCAGCTTCCTCTTTATCGGGAATTCTGCCACCTGATTGGTACAGAGCTTGGTTATCTTTTAAGAAAGCCATGGGGAGCTGCTGGATTCACACTAAACTTTTCTAGTCCAGTATTCCTAACAGAAAGTGTGGCTCATGGCCACAGTGATTTTATACATTTTCAGGATCTCTGAGAGTTGGGCTGTGTATTCTCAGCGGTTCTCAAAGTTAGCATGCAGCAGAATCAGCAGGATGATGTGTTAAAATAGATTGCTGGGTTCTACCCCCAGACTTTTTGGTTCGTTAGGTCTTGGGTAGGGTGTGATAAAAAAAATTTCAAATTTCTAGTAATGTCCTTGGTTCAGGAATCATACTTTGAGAACCACTGCAGACCAGTGAGTAGTTCTTAATTTGTATTCGGAATTCTGCAGAATAAACTGCTGCATTTAAAAGCTATCCGCTTAAGAGTTTCAATTTTAATTTCACCATAGAGAGTTGGTCTGTCTCCTTGAGCCACTGAAAATATAACAGGCTGGGGAAATACAACCAGGTCTGGGTGTCTGGCAGTTTGCATGGCTGGGGCCTTCTTTTTTTGTGGTTGGATCCATCAAACAAAGGTAGAAAGTTCTTTTCTACCTTTTAAAATATTATTACTCTTCCTATGAGAAAGAGCAGGTGAGCATGGCAAAAGTTGGGGGCAGCAGTTTTTAAAATGGTAAACAACAGAACATGGTAAAAGGTGTAAGATTTTCTGATTTTTAAGACATTACAACTGATTTTCAGAATTCAAGTTACTATTATGTCCCTCTTAAATAAATAAAAATAATTTTATTTCAAAATGACAAACCTGTCACACCTGCTACGTGTGGTGGAAGGAAAAAGGTAGACTTGGCCTACAGCAAATTTTCAGTTATGTTGGCAAGTTTCCTGTTGTGAATTTAGAAAAGGTAGATCCTAATTCATGTGGTAACAGTGGACAGAGCGAAGGAATTTCTGCACAGGATATGCCCTGATAAAATTATTATAGAAGGGTAAGGCAGATATTGAAGAATTTTAAGAGAGAGAAGACAAGGTGCTAGCTTTTCTGGAGGAGTTGTATCTTCCAACTAAGAAATGCTTTCATAAAGAGAGGGGTGCCAAAGACATTGTACCAAGTAAAATATACAACCTTGATTTGGAAGTAAAGTAAAAATGTCCATTTCAACTGGATAGTTTGGCATTTTAAGCTTATCTACAGGCTGTCTGTTCCACTCTAACTTTA
Organism: Dasyprocta punctata; assembly: GCA_004363535.1. NCBI lineage: Eukaryota > Metazoa > Chordata > Mammalia > Rodentia > Dasyproctidae > Dasyprocta > Dasyprocta punctata. Next base: position 19,461 of record RJWM01001249.1, read on the forward strand.
ATAGTTTTCAATTGAGAAAGTGTTCTTTAGTTCAACAAATCTAACCCAGCAAATATTTGCAGTGCTCTGCGGGAGGGACAGTAGCAGATACACAATACTTGAATAGAAGAGTAAACAGTGTGCTGTAGGAATCCCAGGGACAGAGTAGCTTTTACTAGCTGGGGACTGGACACAGGCTTCAAGGAACAAGTGCCACTGAGAAGGGACAGGATTTTGGTAAGAGGACAGCATAGTATAGTCTTTAACAGATCTGGATGGTTTGACTATGGAAGTCTGTTCAGGAAGGGACTTGATGATAGACTAGGTCGGAAAAGCAGCTGCACACCTTGGAAAGTGTGCTCAGGACTGCTCCTCCCTTTGATCCGCTGTTAAATGTCCTTAAAGTGTTCTATACTAGGGATAAGAAAAAAGTAGAGCAGGAAGACAGGAAATTACTATACTTCAAATACTGATGGGGTAGTCATCTTTCATATTAGGACACAGAAAACATTTAGAAGACATTTCAGAAGTAAGACTAAGAGGAAGATTTTCAGTTTGGTTTGAGAAGTGAGGAGTAGGGAAAATTAGGAAAATGCACAGGTAAGCGGTTAAAGATGGGAAATGCTACTAATAACAGTAGTTAACATTCACTGAGGACATACTATGTACCAGACAGTTCTAAGTCACTTTTTGTGGCTTCTTATTTAGTGTTCCCAGTAGTTGTTTGTTTATTTACTTATTTATTTATATAGCACCGGGGATCAAACTCACAACCTCGCGCCTGTCAGGCAGGTGCTTAAGCCACTGAGCCAAACTCCCAGCCCTGGTTTTTTGAGACAGGGTCGCACTATGTAGCTCAAGCCGGCCTCAAACTCACAACACTTCTCCTACCTCAGCCTTCCGAATGCTGGGATTAAAGGTGTGCACCACCACACCCAGCTAGTAGTTCTATTTTACAGAGGAGGAACTAAGGCATACAGATGCTGCCTGACTGCTCAAGATCACACTAAGAAGTGGTAGAGGCTTGATTTCAAGGGTAGTTTGTATTCCTAGCCACCACTGATGCTGACTTTGTGGTGCTGGAGAAAAGAAGGCAGAGGACAAAAGTTGGGGGATGCAATTTAAGGGCTGTAGTGGGAAAAGAGCCAATAAAGACGACTAAGAAACATAGCAGGAAGCCAGGGTAATGAGGAGACTGTGACAACTGAGTGTACCTAATAAAGAGCCAAGGTGGAAATCAATAATATATTTTAAAACACAGAGAAGACTAACAAAACCAAGGCTGATTGTTTTGAAAGCACTGAAAAGATGGACAAAAGCCAAGGAAAGGAGAAAATACAAACACTATGAAAGAATGATAATTCAAGACCTGCTTGAATTCTTCCAGTGTTCCCTCTTAGCGAGAAGAGTGCTTAGGAGCAAACCTGGGCTTATGTACAAGGGCGTAAACTGTGTGTTAATAGTGGGAGTTGAAAAAATTCCAGAAGAAATAAGAATTCCCAAGAGCCAGGAAAGGAATAAACCTTGACTATGCCAATAACTATTGAAGAAACTTGGGCAGTTTAGTACAGAATGATTTCAATCAAAGATTCAAACTCATTCCTGCTGCTTATTAGCTGTGACCTTTGGCTATTCAGAACTTACTTGAACTGTTTGCTCATTTGTAAAATGGGAATAAGGAAACTGGCTTTATACCTCCTCGAGATCAAGATAACCCTGGATAAACAATAAAGCACTAGATATAAATTACTGAAATAGTTTGATAATTGCAAAAATGTATTAACTTGTGTCACAAATATTTGTTGTAGTCTCTAACCTTTGCCAGCTAGGTAGTTTGGCATTCAGTGCTGAGGTTTAATATTTAACTTACTTGGCCTAAATAGGAATTAAACTAAAAGACAGTCTAGGAGATTTTGACACATATCATCCGAGCCGATGAAAAATATCGAGTTGCAGGCAGTGTGTTAAAAGGAGGCCTTTATTAGTCATGTTCAGTTGGGAGTATGGCTGACATATATGCTTTGGGTCTGAAACTTATCAAAGCACATGCCTTTAGACCTGCTCTTTTATCATCTCTACTTGCCAACTATAGAAGCATTAATTTTAATCTCTGTCATGATGGGTAACCTATTAAATTTAGTATTATTTATCACAGAAAGAATACTATTTCAGCTCCAAAATAACCATATTCTTTCCATTTAAAATCTCTTAAAAAACATTCCCAATTTTTAATAGTTATTGGAAAAACATCTTTGTAGTACTTGGGAAAACTGATGGCATATTTCAAAATACGGAATTAGAAATTAATCTGGTTTTCAAAAATGTTTCCTAAATGCAAATCGGAATCCTAAATAGCTTGTAATGTTTAAAAACAGTATTAGAACATGGTTTAGTAATTTTTTTCTAGTAGCCTATTAATATAGACTAACTAGAGACATTTGCTGGGCCTGCCCCTCTGTTTGCCCTAGTAATCTTCCAGCTATTCTGTAAAACAGATTCGCAACTGACCTCCATGACAGAGGAGATAAGAAAACCAACTCCTGTGGGCTATCCATTTTCCCAATGGATTTGGAATAATGACCTGCAAACTCTTTTGTCCCCTACAGTTCCCCACACTGCTCAATGGCCACATGCCAGTGCCAATCCCCGGTCTGGACAGAGCTGCTTCTCCAGTACTGCTCTCGTCGAGCTCTCAGAAGTCCTGATGACGTCTGGCCACCATGAAGGACTCATTAACTGATGAAGCAAATTTGTCCCCATGGGCTAGTTTACCTGTGTCATGAGAAGGACATTGTGAAACCCTCTGTTAATTTGGTTTGCACTTTTCATAACATGGATAGTTTAGATTTGTGTTAGCATTTTAAAAACTGTTTTTTTATATATTCAAGTATATATGAAAATCTGTTTTACATTAAGTGAATTTTAATGTTTTTGTTTTTATATCCTCTTAGTTCTAAGTGTTGAACACTGTTGACAGTGAAGAACTTTTCTTAATGTTTTCAGTATAACTAATAAGGATGTGAAGCTTTTTTCTTTAATTCTGCCTATGCTGAACTATGCTTATATACACACTATAACCAGCTGTGCCTTCTTTTGCATTTACTTTAATGTAAATGATTTATATATATTTTTAGTATTAAGAGAAAATGTTTGAAAGACAAAAATTAGTATTGAACCAATCTCTAGTAGAACTTATTTTTCACAAGTAGGCAAAATATGAAAACATATTCATATACTTTTTCTTTTTTGCTTTCAACTGTAGAATTGCCTTAGAATCTTTTGAACTGAAACTCAGTAAATGTAATGTCCACATAATGTTTTTTATAAAAATAAACTAAGCCATATTTAGACAATAAACCTTCATAAATGAAAATGTGCTCAAGTACATTTTCAAAAAATGAACTTTGAAAGGGTAGCCTTTTAACTGTTTGTCCTAACTAAAAACTCCAAGTCCACACCATCTAAACCCCTGGAATACTTCGTAGGTTAGAATGTTCTTATTTTGAAAGATTAGCCCTGACCACCTGATCTTCCATAGAGAATAACACTCAGATACTTACTGAGTTGGTGGGAGTCACAGTTTCTCTAAATCCCTGGAACTTTAATTAACATTTTGAAAATCAAGTGTTTTGGAAGAGGCTGAGAGTGGTGGTGCATTCCAACCAAGAAACAGTTTTGGCACACCAATAATCTTTGATGGATAGGTTTTCAAACTTTTTGATGGATCTAAAATGCACTGTATTGCAAATATAGAACTGGAGGTACTGGACGCTTTGCCTGTGGAGGTTGGAACGAGATGCACTGTCTTACGTATTACTAAATTTATAGGGAAAATGACGGAAATCTGATCAAAGAAAAATTCTTCAGGAACCTCATCATGGTAGAAATGAACTGATTATGTAACAATCTGGAACTCTCTGCAGTCAATTCTTTTGTATAGTGTAGTTTAGAACAGTGATAAAAGAAATGTATTTTTTTTTTTTCCCCCAAAAAAATCAGTAGGCATCACTTCAGAGGCATTACCTGTACGTGAAATAGGAAAGGCCCAAATCAAAACAGGAGAGCTAGGAAGTACCCAGTGCTTTACATTCAAAACTAGGTTAACTATCATCCTTAGCTTTAATAGAAACCAACCAGAAGTATGATTAAGTAACTGATCCTCCCCTTCCAAAAAAAAAAAAAAAAAAAAAAAAAAAAAAAAAAAAAAAAAAAAAAAAAAAAAAAAAAAAAAGCAAAAACAAAAAATGAAACAATAATAAAACCCGGGCATTTGAAAGGCAGGGAATATGAAAACAAATTTCTAGAATTTTCAAAAAAATATAAAAATTACGTTCAGATACTTATACAATAAATTTTATATTGGAATCGAATACCTCTGTATGTGGACATGTGTGCCCTTACCATGGGGAAAAAAAATCCCACTCTAATAAACTGCTGACTATAAAGTAATGGGACCAGTTCCAAAATCCACAAATAAAACAACTATGTCCCTCACCCTCACTCATAGGATAATGATAATTCTGTACTTAAAAAAAAAAAAAAAGCAGCTGGTTCAAACAAAGGAACTGGTAATTATGGAATGGCAGTGTGACAGCTAGACGAGGCCTTTGAGAAAAGGCCCCTCTACCTGGTTCCAAGCACCCAGAAGCAGCCAGAAGTTGTCTAGAGCCATACAGCTCATCGGAGATAGCGCAGCAGCAGGTGCTAATGATGCTGCCTTGTTTTCCTGAAGCCTAGCTCTAACTACTGGTCCAAAATTGTGTTAGGTAAAGAAACACATGGACACATCCAAAATGCAAGATTCTTACAAAGGAACTTCAGGAAGTTAATGTGCAAAAATTTCAATGGAAAATATTTTTAATATAGTTTTAAAATGTCAGTGTTGGTTGGAAATACTTACATGACTATAAATCTATTTTCTTTTCCCCCAAATACTGTGATGAACATATACACTAGTTACATTTATTAGAAATGAAAAAGCATCACTTTTTTAATGGATCAAAATATTTGCTGCAATGCAAACAAAACTGGAGGTATTGAAGAGTAACTTATAGCTCTGCCTTGTGTGTGTGTGTGTTGTGTGTGTGTGTATTTAGGTTCCAAAAAACATTAACTTCCTCCTCTTTTAGGTTTGCTTGATCCATGTTAAACCGATACAGCTAAGGTTTGTTAGAACTATATAACCTGAATGTTGGTCTCTTTGTAAACATCTTTTCTATTATTGCAAATTTTCATTCACTTTCATATATGTATCATTTTTATTGTAATATTATTTTTGTTGAATAAATACTTTGTGATAAAAGGTGTTTCAGAGGCAAGTGAGTTGGTTTATTTCCATTTCCAAACTTCACTTTTTCATATGGAAACAAGCTGGAAAATCTGTCTTGTCACCTACCTTAAGCAAGCATATAAAAAATGCTTTAGATTACGGACATAGAGCTAAATTATGAGACGGAATTGTGAGGCAGAGTGGAGCGGGGTAGAAAAGTGGTCCCCCTTATCTTTTAAATCTTTATTAAATTCTATCAACTGCTCTGTAATGAGAAATGAACAGGAAGGGAAAAAAACTAATCACCATTTTTCCTCTTAGCCACTTTGCTGATAAAGGGGAGTGCGAACTGCCAGCCTTGGTGACAAGAGTTATTATTCTCTTGGGTCTCACTTTCAGGCTGGCCTGGTTCTGGCTTTCACGGGCAAGTGCAATGCAGTCACCACCTGGTTTGGAAACGGGGACTGGTGTGTGTGTGTGTGTGTGTGTGTGTGTGTGTTTGTGTAGGGAGGGGAGACGTGGAGAAAGAGTAGCTTAATGGAGATGGTGTCTGACAAGTTCGGTCTCAGTATCAGTACAGTCACAGATTCCATAGCTGTGTATATGTAGTTGTATCGTATACTTGCAGGTGTGGTACAGGAGGTACAGGAGGGACATCCTTCATTGCTGGGACTCACTGGCATATGAGACAGTAATGCAGAAATACGCAGTGAGAGTAGAGACTCAGAAGCTTCCAGATAACTAAGGAATAGTAACGAGAAAGGGACTGGCTAGAGGCTGTGGGAGAAGAACATGGACAGACCGGACCCCAATTGTACTCTTTTGCTGATTTTCAATGTTTCTAGTAAAGCGTGTGTGACCATCACCCAGAGATGAACTACAAGCTCTACATCACCACGTCATCCATTCATCACCTGACAACCTTAGCTTTCAACACACCCGAGAGGGGAAAAAACCAGACAGAGGTTGTAAGAATGAGACCATTGTGAGTACAGCTGGAAAAAAGGCTGTGGCTTTTGCGGATCTTTTCATCGCACTGTGCTAGAGGCTCAAAGGGCCCTACAAGCCTCGTACAAGGCCCAAATCTGTAGTCAGTGAAATCTGAGGTCTTGCTCAGAGCCCAGTGGAGCAACCCTCTTGTAAATGCAGGTATGCCAGCAAACGCTGGGCTCTCCTCACATTCTGAAAAGTGCTGTGTATCATCCAGACGGTCACTGGCCACATCTTCACATGCATCTTTATGGCGTGTCCCAGGGCCCTCTGGGTCTCCACTGCAGCAGGGCTGAGGCAGGAGAGAGCAGCAGGGGCAGCCATCATGGCTCCTATTCTGGTCCCATCTATTTTTCTATTTCCCCGTCACAAGTGTGCATGTGCACATCTACCCTCATATCCCCTCTATTTAGCAAGAGCTGAAATAAGGTCTCTGACCTTTCAGAAATACTAGTTTTTCCAGTAAGTTGAATTTTCCTTTCAATTAACATTGTTTCCCATCACCATAGATAAAAAATTTGATGTTCCTTTTTAATCCAATCAGTTTTATCATCAATAATTTGGCTGTATTTTTCCTGTTTTGGCTGGATAAAAAGTACTGACCTTAGCCAGGCATGGTGGTACACATCTGTAATCCCAACATGCAGGAGACTGAGGCAGGAGGATCTCCAATTCAAGGCCAGCCTGGGTTACACAGTTCAAAGGCAGGTTGAACTACACAGTGAGACCTTGTCTCAGGAGAGGGGGAGAGGAAGGGGGAGGGGAAGGGAATGAGAATGAATTGGTAATTTCAGCGGTTTTCCAGGTCAGTAACAGAAACTATTGACTTCACCTAAGAATGATAATGACTAATGTAAAACTCCTGCCTATCTAACTAAACCCAGAATCTGAACTTAGTATCAGAAAATTCTAGTTCTGGACTGAACAAGTGGAGAAAATAATGTCCTTGGGTCTAAAGCAATGCACTAAAAATTTTGGAGACTTCAAGTCTGCACATACGTAGGTGTTCAAAGTTTTCAGTTGCCTCTTCATAATAAGCTTGACTGTTACTTAACATTTTGATATAATGAACTTGCTAAAGAAATAATTCAAGCATCAAGATTAGAATATTTTAAAAATAGACCCACTGATGTTGAAATTATAGTTGTAGGTACTACAAATTTTAAAATAAATTGAAAGCCAGGGATGGTGGTATGTGCCTATAATCCCAGCACTCAGGAGGCTGAGGCAGGAGGACTGCCACAAGTTCAAGGCCAGCCTAGGATACATAAGTGAGACCCTACCCCCCTACATATACAATCATGAATTGAAAATAAAAAGGATTGAGGATGTAACTCATTGTGAGGGTCTGGATTCACTTCCCAGTACTACACATATGTGACAACAACAAAAAGACCCCAAACAGGTGGAAAAATACAGGAAAGAAGAGAATCAAAATCATGTTACCAAAAATCAACCAAATACATAAAACAAAGCAATATGAAAAACTCAAAAGAGAAAAGCAGGTAAGACATACAGAAAACAAATAGCTAATTGGCAGAAATACTTCCTGGTCAGTAATTACTTTAAACATAAATGGTTTAAAGTTTCCAGATTAAAAGGCAGAGATTGATAGAACGGATTTTAAAAATATGGTTTGTAAATATGTTATCTACAAAAGGCTCACATTAGATACACAAAGAAGTTGAAAGTTTAAGGATGGAGAAAGACATTCCATCCAAATAGTAACAAACAGAGCTAAGAGGCTGGCCATATTTTCAGAGAAAATGGATTGAGCTAGTATCAAAAAAAAGTTACAAGAGATAAAGAGTTCAGTTCACAAAGATGCTACGTAACAACTATGAACATTCATGCACCCAATATCAGAATCCCAAAACTTGGGAAGCAAACACTGACAGAACTTGGGAAGCAAACACTGGCAGAATCAGTTCTGTAATAGTAGCTGGAGATTTCGATGTTCTGCTTTCAATAGTGAGCACAAAAACCAGACAGAAGATAGATAGACAGACAAATCAATCGATCGATCACTATAAACCAATTAGACATAAGAACCATGTAAAATATACTTCATCCAGCATTTCTCTCAAAATCAGAAATTCCTCAAGCACACATGAAACATGTTCCAGATCATACCATGTTATGCCACAAAACAAATCTTAATTGTTTTTAAAAAACTGAAATCATAGAATATTTTCTTACCACAATAGAATGAAATCAGAAGTTGGTAAGAGAAGAAAAAGCAAAATTCATTAAGCAACACACAGATCACAACAGATATTAGAAAATACCTTATGACAAATGAAAACAAAAACAACATAGCTAACACTGATGGGGGTTTGCTTCAAAAGTCTACACTGAAAGAAAAAAAAATCTCAAATCAATAACCCAATAATATATCTAAAGGAACAGAGGAACAGAGAAAATAAAAACTGAATCCAAAGTTAGGAAAAGGAAAGAAATATTAGAGTGAAGACAAAGAAAAAGTCAACAAAACCAAAACGTTTTATTAGATTAACAAAATTGATAAAACTGAGCAAGACTGATGTGTGTGCGTGTGTGTGTGGTGGGGGAGACTTGGACTATTAAAATCAGAAAATGAAAGTGAAAACGTTACTACTGAATATACAGAAATAAAAAGGATTATAAGAGAATACTATGAATGACTGTATGACAAACTGAATAAAACCAGTGTAATGGATAAATTCCAAAAAACATACCTACTACCAAAACTGACCTAAGAAGAAATAATAATCTAAATAAAACTATAACAAGTAAGGAGACTGTATCATTAATCAAACTGTCTCAATGAATAAATTCCTAGGAATGGATAACCTCACTGGTGAATTCTAACAAATCTTTAAATAAGAATGAATGTCAATCCTTAAACTATTCTAAAAAACTGAAGTGAAAAGAACATTTCCGCAGCTCATTCCATGATACCAGCAGTACCCTGATACAAAAGCTAGACAAAGCTACTACAAGAAAAGAATACTTCAGGCCAAATCCCTTAAGAATACAGGAAAACATGCTCAGTAAAATATTAGCAAACTGAATTTAGCAGCATGTTAAAAGAGTTACAGATTGGGTATCCCTAATCTGAAAACTCACAATGTCTTGAAATCTGAAACTTTTTAAGTGATAATATTCAAAAATTTTTGGATTTTGGAGAATTTTACATTTCAAACTTTTGGGATGGGAATGTTCAACTAGTAAAGTCTATGCAAATGTTGCAAAATTCAGGAAACTGAAACATTTCTATTCCAAGTGTTTCTTTCAATAATGAAGATCGAATCAGTATATAACAAAATCAAGTGAGATTTCCTCCAGGAATGTCCAACTGTGATTTAACATACGAAAATAAATCAAGGCACTATATATTAACAGAGTGAAGAAACAACATGATTATCCCAACTGATGGAGAAAACACTTGTTTTTTGTTTTCTATTTTTGCAGAAATTAAAAAAAATACATTGCATAATCCATATGCAATTTCAAAAGACCTTTCATAAGTAAAACAATTCGGAAAAAAAAAACAAGTTGGAGAACTTGCACTTTCTGATTTAAAACTTACTGAAAAGTTACAGTAATCAAAACACTGTGGTACTATCTACATGGATAGACACACAGAAAAACAGACTAATGGAATAGAGCTAGGAGCCTAGAAACAAACCCTTAATTGATCTTTGACAAGAATAGTCAGTAGGGAAAGGACAGTCTTTCTGACAAATGGTGCTGGGGAAACAAATGGGTACTAGAATACAAAAGAATTAAACTGGATTCTTCCCTTATACCATGTACAAATAGACTCTAATATGGGTTTATGCCCTAAGTCTAGAGCTAAAACTCTAAAAACCTTAAAAGAAAATACAGGGTCAAATATTTGTGATCTTAGAGGCTTGCCAATAGTTTCTTTGAGACATGCTGCAAAGGCAACAAAATAAAAAATTGATTTAGACTTTTTTAAAATTAAAATGTATATACATCAAAAGAACGCTTTCAAGAAAGTGAAAGACAACCCGCAGAATGTGAGGGAGTAACTGCAAATAACATACCTTGTAAAGGTACAGCATCTAGAATCCCTAGCAAACTCTTACAATTCAACAACAAAAAGACAAGCCTATTTTTAAAATGAGCAAAAGACTTGAAGAAACTTTTCTTCAATGCAAATTAAAGGAAAAACAAAAATAAAACACATAAAAGGATGCTCATCACTAATCACTGGTAAATATAAATCAAAACTACAATGAAATAGCACTTCACATTTATTAGAATGAATAATACAAAGGGACAATAAAAAGTGTTGGCGAGGATGAAGAGAAATTAGAACCATCGTATGTTACTACTGGGAATGTAAAATAAGTGTGGATACTATGGAAATCAATGTGGAAGTCCCAAAAATGTTAAATACAAACTATGTTTGATCACTAATTTTGATTCTGACTGTTCAGCTACATCCAGGGAGTGGTAAATTGTTTTGGAAAGTGAAAGTGGTAATTGTGCACAGTTTTCTGAATATGATCAATGCCACTGAATTGTACACTTCTAAATAACTAAAACATTGTCATTTTCACACCATAAAAAGGGTAAAAAACTCATTATCCTGAGTTCCAAAGACAGACTACAGTAATTTTATGATTTTAGCTGATAAACACCAAAGTGCAGCCACTCTGTCCGTACACCTAGAATGACACAAGAAAACAAAACAGGCATCCTCTCTTACCTTTAAGAACTTGGTCAGTTTAAGAGGATCTATAACGGTTCAAGGTTCAAAATTTCTGAGCTTCAGTTCTCTGCACTACATTATCAAGATCTGAATGGTGCTCAGGCTATCAACAAACAAAAGCAAAAACAACCCACAGACACTTGTTTGCTTGCCAAATTCCTTAACAAAATGAGGAAACACCCCTAGAACTTCCTGGAAGGAAGTATTTTATGTCACAATTGGATATACAATATGTCACCTTTTATATGCAAGGACCAAATCTATGGATAAACCATAGGTCAAATTCATAACAAATTAAATATATATCCATAAAATGATAAATGTGATACTATGTGAGAGTGCTAGTTTATAAAATGACAGCAGAAATTACTGAACAAACAGTCAGCACAATTATAAAGCAGCTATGCCACTTCTGGAGCAGTGAGACTTCATTATCTTACAAAAGAACCATAATCCACTCTGCATAGTCTGCTTCCCCCAAAAAGAATCTGACTCAACAAAACCACTTTTATACAACATGGAGATTTTGTTATTATAAATTTCAAAACAAAAAATGGAGGAATTTCCACATAATATTTATAACCTTCAAAGTACAATATTAATACATATCTGTCAGTTAGAAATAACAGCAGTTTGTTAGGCTACAGGGTTTAACATAAAACCAATTTACAAATGTGAAAAGCAGTAGTGGTCCGATATTCATCATCACACATGAATCTGTTTCTTTCAGAAATTTTTTTAAAAAATTAAAATTTCAGTAACATGAAAAATTAAAATACCCCAAACATGCCACAATCACTATTCACAAATAAAGTTAAAATGAAATATACAAAAACCCATTTAATACTGTTAAATAACAACAACAAACTACAAGATTTCCTGAACAGAAATGGTAGGACCCCTGAATGTTTTACAGTGAATGTCAGGAAAAAATTAAGTTATGACTATTTTCATGATATATAAGGCAAAAATTTACATGAGCATTTCAAAATATACCAATTAAGATTTATAGTTTGTAAGATGCACTAAACAATAGTCCTTAAAGGTGAACACAAATGCTTAAAACACTGTTACCAACACCAAACTGTTTATGATGTTAAAGGAGAAGCATAATTAAAACTGTAATATTTATTATCTCTGATAAACAAATAATACCTATGATGCTGTAAAGCAATCTTCTAAGTTCTCATTTCTCTCGTTTGAAATTTGTCCTGGCTCATTTCAAAGACATATTACAGCTTTACGCTGATTCCAAGTGAATGTTTTGAAACACACACAGCCCCCAAGTGAAATAAACTGTGCCCCTATGAAGTATCATCGTTTCTAATAAAAGAAATATATTTAAACACAAGCAAGACTCTCATGTTTAAATGAACTTATATGGTTAAGTATTAACTAAATTAAAGCACAATGTAAAATAGTTAAGTCTATTAGTATACAAATATCCAGTAATATGCAGCAGACATTTCTAAAATGAGGAATAGATAACAATAAATAATCTTGGTACTTTAATTTATTGGTGTCTAATGTGAGAAACCCAAAACATCAGGTATTCACTTGCTTGAATCAACTTCTGTATCAACATGCTTTCCTAAACATAATGTGGTTATCAATCTCTAGCTACTCTATTTGCCAATGTTCAATAAGAAATTATATAGCACAAACTTAAGAGTGTTCAAGATGGCTCACTTAATCTTACTGTTAAGCAAAGCTAAATATATATTCCAGGAAACACTGTAGTTTAATTTTAAAAACAAACAAACAAAAATGCAGCAGTAAAACAATCCGTGAGGAGAAACAGATGCATTCACATATAATAAAGCCACTGCAACTTCTTCAGGCATTCAACTGTTGTGTTAAATAAACAGACAGTAGTTATTTAGCAGCAATGATCCCGCAATAAATAATGCGCCGTGTTTCTCAGTCCTGCACAAAAACTGCAGCTACAGTTACATCAATAGTTGTAACCTACTGGCTCTAATGGCAGAGAAGACCTTAAAATCGACTGTACAAAAAATTGTCACACTGTGACAACAAATATAAAAACAATCTGTAGGTCTGAAATAAAAAGACTCCACTGTGAAGAGGACAGTGTAGACAAACGGAGATTCCAAGTCCACCAAAAGAAATAACTGCCTTCAGATCTGAGTCCTTGATTGATAAGAAAGGCTGGGGGCTGGGCTTGAAACCATGTTATCACACTTAAAAGAGCATGCTCTGTCTTCTGTTCCTCCCATGTCCTAAAATATAAAGTCAATTTATGAGGCAGTTCAAGGTTCAGTTTTATCCCACATACAGTATTTGGTGACTCTAGGAAGCTAATGTTCCCACCAGCAAAAGCTAATATTCCACGGTAAGAGTGATCAGCACTCTCTTAAATGACCCTTTTGTCGATGGGCTCAGTCTACAGCTTCTATGCTTCGAAGTGATGAACCTGATGACTAGGGAAGCACAAGGTGTGTCTTCTGCCTCAGGTACCAGGGATGGCGTGTGCAGTGATCAAGCCAGGCCACTTGTAAAAGGTCTCTGTGCCATCTGCAGCTTTCAGGATCCCTGACTTGACTGAGTCAGATTTCGCTCTGAAGATTTACTGAGCTGCCCACATCATACAGAAAAGTGAGTATGTGCAATTCTAAACATACACAGTTGTGGAATGCACTGTACATTGGTTTTTACATCAATATTTTTACTGATCAACTTATAAACCAAAAGCTCGATTCCACACAAAAATTCATGATCGACATGTGAAATGGTTTATGACAAACACACCTGTCTCTGGATAAGAAGAATTTCGAAAACCCGGGTCCTTTTGCAACTGAATCTCTTTCAAACTGAATATTGATACGCCTAAAATACAGACAGAAATGATCAGGTGAAAGTAGAACATTATTAAAAACAAATACAACCCAACTATAGAGAAATACTTAGAAAGTATAAAGTGAATCAACATAAAACATTTATACCACATTTACAAGGTTATATCCCTACTAAAAGATCTCTCTTTTTGTCTGTTTTGAAGAGAAAACCAAATGCAGTACTGTCCTTTCAGAACCTTTCGTCTGCCAATTCTGGTTCCAAGCATGGTGCAAATGGGTGTTTCTCCAATGAAAATACACACTGCCTACTCCAGGAATTACTGGGGTTGGGAGACCTAATCAAAAACTCTCAGTAGGTTCTACTTCTCTTTTTTGTCTCCTTACGATGGTATTAAGCTATTAGGGAAGAATAGGCCTCTACAACCATAACTGCCTACCTCAAATTCGAAGTTGGATAAATAATGAATTTTAAAACTACTCATAACTTGCCTCTCATTTCTAATCTTTTAGAAGGCAATCTTTTACTAAGAGGCATCCAGAAGTTTGAAGTGAAAAGTCTTAAGGATTTTTGATTCCAGGAAGCTTTGTCCCTGAATGCTACATAAACTTCAAAGAATTAGTATTGTCTAATAAATGAGAATGGGAGCTTTTCACAGCTCAATTCCCAAGAACTAATTTCCCATTCACCTTACTCCATTTTAAAGTAAAATATTGGGCTAATTTAAAAAACAAAGAACATCATGAGCAAAATTAAAGAGTTACTTCAAGCATGGAAAATCTGTTTTAGTGATTCTGATAATATGCTCAGTCCTAGCATGGGGATAGTAAAGTCAGAATGACCACAAGAAAGGAAAATCATCTTTACACAGTAAAAAAGAAATGTGCTTTCACAAGGAAACCATCTTATGTTTCCACTGTGCTTCATTAATCCTTATAGAAATCCACTTTTAACAACTAAATTGAAACTAGATTAGGCCTGAGGAAAGCAATGAGATTGCATATTCCAACCTAAGTCCAATAAGATTAATAACCCATAATACTTGAGTGTTATGGATTTCTCATACAATAGGGGCAATGTGTCCGGTATTATAGGAAATAAAACAGAAAAACAAGACATACACCATCCTTTCAAGAAACTACAACCTAATTAAAAAAAAAAAAAAAAACACTAAAAAATCAACAACCATCTCTCTCTAAACCTCTAGGGCACCCCAGTACCCAGCTCTGGACAAATGAAAATAAAGAGAGAAAAACATTTTAGAATTTCTCTTACTTTCTGGTAAAGCGTGTATTCTTGGTCCCAGACTTCGAAAGTATACATGTTTCATGGCCTCTTCTGCTGAAACCCTTTTCTTAGATTCATACTGTATAAAAGTAAAGAACTGCTCATTAACTTTTTCTCTAATGTAAAAGGTTGGAGAAGCGTAAATTAGTATTTAAAGCTATTTTTTTAAAGCCTTCATTACTTAGTATGATTATTTTCAAATACCAATTTGGAATACTCCAGATACACTCACATTTGAGTTGCTATTGAGAGATTATATCTTAGTTCCACATTTCTAAGATAAGGCTGGATCTCAAAAAATTCAAAGAGTCATTATATTTCTGAAGAGGCAAAAACCTTAAAAATCCAATGTTTAGTCTTATTTTTCTTCATAAACACCAAAGCATTGGTGGAAATACACCCAATACCATCATTGCAGACACTCTGTTATGTATCTGTCCAATGTCCATTGCTGCTTTCCCTGATGATACAATCTAGACTTGTGCAAAGTGTCCATACTTCCATCAGATGGCTAAGTCTAAGCTAATGGTAGCAATCCTACTCCCCAGTTCCCAGCCTCTCTTACAATTAATGTTCTGGCCAGTGAGACTTGGGAAGAAGCCTTGCAGGGGTTTCTGTGAAAGCCTCTGCTTTCAAGATATAAGAGTTAATGTGACTGGTACCACCCTTATCCTCCCTCTTCTTCCTGCTTTGGAGGAAAATGAGTGGTATTTGGAGGTGCAGCATCCTGTAAGGCAGTAAGTATAAGGAAAAAGAGAACATAAGAGAGTGTGAATTGCAGAGAATATGGTCTTGACATAGTTGATCCATGCCAGCAGCAGACTACCTCAGACTGTTTTAGGTCACAATAAGAGACCAGACACAATAAGAGAAACCATATAATATATGCTTTACTGAAGCATGTGCCTAAAGCATGCTAGATACTAACACAAATAGTTTTATTTAACAATATTGAGGGCACTACTCATCCAATTCTATGTGAAGAAACCAAGCTTAAATACCCATCGAACATTTACAAAATAGGATGCAACTTACTTGAAGAAATTTTGTTATCAATTCAATTCCTTCAGAGTCTAACCTAGAAACAACATAAAAAGTAGCAATTTAATCTTTTAGTTCAGCTGTTAGAAATTTTTCAGATAAAACTATTCCATGTAAGTATTTTCACTTGCTAAATTTAAGTGCCCTAAAATGGGCACTATTGTGGTCTTTAGGCAGACTCAAATTTGCTTTAGCTCTCAAAGACTTATCTGTCATATTTGCTTAAGAACAGATCATAAGTAATTTGGCTTCAATTCAAATTTTGAGTATTCAAGAAAAAATTAATTATTAAAGCTATAGAAATTGTTTACTCACTGTGCTGTCTCAACAATAAAGAAAGCTTAAATACTGCATCGACTTTTTAGTGTTGCAGTGAAGACAAGCACAAGACAGCATCACTTTCCTATCGCGGAGATGGAAACACAGACACAGAGAGAAACACTTCTGTGGGTCAAGATAAACACAGAGCTAAGCCATCCAACAAAGTCTCACAGCATAACCTGCCCATGAATGGCTCCTAGAAGGTACTAAGTTCCATTTAAATATGCCACAATTTCATAAAACTTCATTAATAAGGGCCAAGAAACCAAAGATACAGTCAATAAAGATAGCTAATTACAGTGGTTACAGATAGTCAATGAAGTTAATCAATTATAGTGATGTAATTGACATAATTAGGAACAGTATTTTAATGAAATTTTTATTTCAGTGGAATAATCTGCTGATCAGACACCACACATTCTATCCTGCACTGGGTTTCATGGGTAAAAGCACAACTTTGAATAGAGAAATGTTTTCCCTTGAGCCTCTCTCTGGGTCCTGGGATGCTGCAGCCCAAACCTTCTGCAGGTCTGCTGGTCCTCTGTAGGCTGCCTTTCTGGCACATACAAAGAGTTCTCTGGGCACAAACGAAGGTGCTCAAACCACGGAGAATTGACTTCAAGCTGCACTTAATACTACCCAAAGCAAGCAACATGTAAATGACAGAAATAGGCTCTGGAGACACACTAAAAGCCCAGAACATACTGTATTATTATTCTTCCTAAGAAAGACTAGTTGAGAATAATATGGGTTGCTACAGTAACAAAAAGAACATCAATACATATAAATACTTCTAAAATATTTTTGGTGTCAGAAATGTTTCGCTGTCCCTTCCCTAGCTTGAGAATAAGTGGAAGCAAAGCAAGTGTGTTACGTTGTAAGCAACGTGAATGGTTTTTGATTAAAATAATGTCCTTATTTGGTATTTTGGTGATTTTTAAAAAAGAATTCTTTTTAAGGATGATGGAAAATGTAATCAGAAGGTCTTGCTATTCTCTGTTACTTCAAATGTAATATATTCCACAAATAACAATTTTGACTCAAATTTTAAGGGGACTCATGGATTGATAGGTATGAGAAGAAACTTGACTGCAGTGCTGACACTTAGGACCTTGTGTTTTGCTGAGGAGTCAGAGGAATTTATATTCTGAAAATAAAAAATTATCTCAGCTGAAAATATTGATAGATCATCATGTATTAGTCAAAATTTTACCTATAACATTTAGGTTTCTGTAAGTAAATGCAGAACAATTCTGTGGAAAGCAAAACATACATTTATCATCCCTTTCATATTTAATAAGGCATTAATCAATGGTTCCTTTCTGGGAACGGAAACTACCTACAGAAACTCCAGAATTTTCATACATACATTCTATATTCATTTTATTTACAGCTCAATTCTATTTATATAATTTGGTGATTCTTGGTCACTGAATTATACAATAAATGACAAAGGAAGAAATAAACTGAGTTAAATTAGATCCCCAAACATTTAAGAATTGTGGTATTATATACTTGTCATGGATCTTTATTGCATAAATATTTCAAAGGACTAAAAAAAGTAACATAGGGTTTCTCCTTTTTGCTTAAGAAAAAGAAATACCTGGGTGCATGGTTTATTAGAGGCTGTGGTTTGTATTTTGGAAAGTTGTAGTTCTTGAATTCATCATTTGAAGAAACACTTGGCCAAGTTTCCTGAGAGGGAGTTCCTGAATTAAAAAAATAAATTTATATAGGTATGAATATACATAAAATTATATATGCACAGATGACAGGTAAAACTAAGAAGTATCTTAGGGAAAAATTTACATTTACTAGATGATTTAATTTCAACTCAAAAAGATAAAAAATATATATGTATTACTTATGGATTATGTAATAATGATGCTATAAACACTTGGGGTGATCCAAAGCTACACTAAAAATTAACAAAATTTTTTAAATAAACTTATTATTGTAAAAGAGACATTGCCAGAAATGATGGGTATATGTTCAACACAAAGGGGAATATTTTGAGGGTTGTGAGAAATGCTAATGGCAATGTGTCTTTTACCATAATACATTTTTCAATTTAAACATTACTGTATTTTTTGACCAGATCATTGACCAACTGTTTATGGCAATTACAGTCAAATAAAATCTTTATAGTGTCTCCTCATCTGCCTTATTCACTGGATCTGGCACCATTTGAGTTTTGGCTCTTCCTGAAAGTCAAAATAACCATGAAAGGTACATATTTTTAATCAATTCAAGACACTGAAGTCCCCACAAAAATGCAACTAACAATATCAAAGTGGACACCCAAAACTGTTTCAGAAAGTGGCAAGAATGATGGGATAAATGTATTGGAAGTGAGGAAGAGTATTTTGGGAGAGGTAGATTGAAAGCAGTGTGTCTCTTACTATAATAAATTTTTAAAATGTGTATATTCATTGCATTTTTTGATCACACCTAAGAGGATGCCTGACCATTTTCTATCCAGAAGATATCACCTAAGCTAGAATTATTCCTTAGTAATATACTGAAGCTAAATTTGCAGTAATATTTCTCTTCTCCTTTCTTATGAATTCTTTATTGCAAAGATGAAACTCTGCAAATGAAGTTATCCAGAGAGGATATTACCATTGTAATAATTAAGCCAACGGTGATTCTTAAATGTAACAGCTGTTTATGTTAGTCACAGTGTCAAATATTTAAATATATATTTTTAGAGATACAGTGTTACTCCAGCTAGTCAACTGCAGGTGTAAATCTCTGGAAAAGGATTTCTTTTGTTACCTAGTAGTCGGAAAATTAAGTGTAGTTCATCTTCCACAGTTGATCCTGGAAACAGAGGTCTTCCCGAAGCCATTTCAAAGAAAATGCAACCAACACCCCTTTAAAATATATCATGAAAAAAAAAATGAACAATCTATTTACATATCATGAAGCACAAGAATTTTTTCAAGATTGCCTCCTGAAGAATTCTGTATTAGTCTGCTAGAAAATCTCTTGCAGAGGTATCTTGACGTCTAATTTGTTAACATTTACCCTGTGTCTCAACTTGCATATTGCTAACTCATTTTTCCCACTTAAAATTTCCAGTTCTCTTCTGCAGATTCTTAAAGAAAACACAGTAAGTAACAGTTACTGAATACTTATTATGTGTATTTCAACTGTGAGTGTTTGGATTATTGTCATCGGATCCTTATATCGGCTACAGTGTGGACCATGGCATGAAAGCACAAGATAGGAAAGAGGAAAAGCACTGAAAACACTATTGTGGTAGTCTGCGAAATGACAACGGCCTGACCTAAGCCAGTGGATAGCAGGGACAGAGAGAAGTAAATAATCAAGATTTCTGATGCAGGAAGCAGAGACAGAATAGGAAGATGTAGGGTAGGGTATGTGGGGGTGCATGTGTGTGTGAAGGAAAAAAAGGATGGAGATTCAGTGAATAGACACTGTCATCTAGAAACTGTGGAAATACATGTAAGTTTAAGATACAATCCTTCCATTACAAAGTTCACAATACACTAGGAAATACACTAAAGCCACATAAAACTTACTTTTATATATTAAAATGCTATAAAGAGCCGGGCATGGTGGCGCACGCCTTTAATCCCAGCACTCGGAAGGTTGAGGTAGGAGGGGTGTTGTGAGTTCGAGGCCAGCTTGGGCTACAACGCAAGCGCAAGGCCTCAAAAAAAACTAGGGCTAGAAGTTTGGCTCAATGGCTTAAGCACCTGACTGGCAGGTGCAAGGTTGTGAGTTCAATCCCTGGTGCCGCAAAAAATAAATAAAATAAATAAAATAAAATAAAATGTTACAGCTACTATGGAAAACAGTACAGTGGCTCCTCAAAAAATTAAAATAGAATTACTCTATGACTCAGCAATTTTATCTCTATGTATACACCCAAAAGAACTGAAAGTGGAGATCTGTACACCCATATTCACAGCAACACTATTTTTAATAGTTAAAAGACAGAAGCAACTTGAGTGCCCACTGATGGATGAAGGGCTAAACAAACGGCATATACATACAGTGTTCAACCTGACACACACTGCAACATGGATGAGCCTTAAAGACATTGTGCTGGTGAGATAAGCTTAGTAAGCCAGCCACAAAAGGACAAATACTGGATTATCCCACTCATCTGAGGTACGCAGTGTAGTCGAAATCACAGAAGAATGGTAATTGCCAGGGACTGGAAAAGGCAGTGGACTAGGGAGTTTAATCAACACAGAGTCTTAGTTCTCCAAGATGAAAAAAGTCTTAAAGATGATGATGGGGACAGTTGCACAACAATGTGAATGTACTTAATGTCTCAAAAGTATATACTTCAAATGGATTATGATGGTAGATTTCATATTATGCACATTACATCAGAACTTAAAAAGAAGTTATATAAAAGATTTTATGTGATGGTTCAAGACAACAGAAGTATATAACTTACCAGCACAGGTACATAAAGTATAGGCAGTACATGCAACCACAGTTCAGAAGAAGGAATTACCACTGAAGGCTAGGGTGTATTCAATAAAGAGTTCTACAAAGCTGGGTTTGGAAGGTTACTAGGCACAGGTCCCAGTTAGAGGAGCAGAGGCCAGGTGGGTGGACTGGAAGACCACAAGCAAAGGTGGGAGAGCTCAGGTTGTTTTGTGAGGTGTACAGAGCAGGCCTTTTGGGTGAAAGGAAACAGATGTAGTGAGAAGCAGTCTGCAGTACACTGGCAAAGGTACTGTAGAGACATCTTATAGGTATCTTTAAATAGGAGATTGAGGAATTATACTTTATCTAGAGATAATGAATGCACTGGCAACAAAGATGTTTGAGTAAAGGAGTTTGATGCTCAAAGTGGAATGTGAGGACAGCTATGACACCTTAATTATTATTTTTAGATCAATTTAAAGTAGGTAGATTTTGGTGAATATTAAATGGTAAATACAGTAATAGTCTTGTGAGTGATATTTTATGTATTAACTCAGTTGTTTTTAATGTTTACAGAAATTTAATGTAGTTATTATTAATCCCCTTTCCTTCAATGAGGAAACTAAGGCACAAGCCAATAATTTGAATAAGGCCATCAAATAATGGAAGTAGTATTTAATCTAGGTAATGAGAAGTGTTATGACTCCCACGTCATAATTCTTATTCACTGCTTCTACTGTGCTCTTTAAAATAATCTCTACATATTTACCACATGTCAATTTGTGTTGAGTACTCTGAGGAACCAAGAAGCACATCAGGTGGCCGATACCACAGTGTGACAACTTCATTTGAGTAGGTCTTCGTCGGAACTGACTTGGCTCTGGCTAGTCCTTCATAAGGAAAAGAAAACAAAGAATTAAATATATTCAAATACTTTAAGAATATAATGGATTTCTCAGCCCCTATCCCCAACATGACTCCACTTTAAGAGATGCCTAAAATGGCTATTTCATAGCTTCTTAAAGCTTCAACAAAATTAGTTTTATGAATTTTGTTGACTGCATGTGGTCCCAGGCCAGCAAATCCCTAAGTAATTAAAATACAATAATCCCACAACCAGAGAACAAACTTACTTTTATGTGTATGAATGTATCTCAAACAATGTCTGAGTTAATCTAAACTTATGATGTTTCCCTTTAATTGTGAGTCATGATGCCAAATTATTTCCTTGATGAAATTAAAGTAATTCAAAATAAGTCATTAACACTGAGAAATACAACTTTACTTGCTATACCTATAAGCTGTTATCACCTTTTAACCTAATTTCAATGTTCAACTACTATACTGTTTTACTGTAAAACTTGAAATCGTTGGTTTATGATAGTTAGATTTTACTGACAATTTCCTTGCAGAAATCTATTTAGAGTAGGCTTCCTTGGAATAACATATTATGCTCTGTATTCCCTTTTCATATTTTAAATTATATGGATAATATTTTTAGAGACCTCACTGCTTTGGGATATTACTAATTGGTATAATTGCTTCAATATGGAATTCACTGATTTTCCAGAAATAAAGTCTTGCATTCCCACTTTATCTCTCTGTCACTAGCATGAGCATTATTACTTCTACATTTCTAAATTCTGATCACCTGAAAAAGCAACAAAGAGTAGCTGAATAAATACAAATTTATTTTTATGTACTTTATTTTAAATAATAAGAATTCATTTTTAGGCTGAAATTTCTGTTCTATTTAACTACGTATCTGATTAAAATACCAAGAAAAATGACATTAAAAGTAACTCAATACTTTATTGAACTGGATGAATTCACATAAATAGTACTAGAAATTTAAATGATTAGATGGGCACTCCCACTATTGTACTTTAGCGTAATGGTTAGCAGGTGTTAACTGAAACAATAGTGACACTATTTTAACTACAAATTTTACACTAGTATTCCAACTTGGTACAATAAATTTGACAATAATTTTTCTACAATTTTTGGCAATTATCAAGATAGAAGGCAGCATTCTGATTTGTCTTCCTGATAATAAGAAACAAAGGACAAGGCTGTAAATCTGTTTATCCTACAACTTACACCATCAAGACAAATGGCCAGTTTCAACTAGTCTTCTAATCCTGAGAAGATTCTGAACTAAGATGCTTGTCCAAATAGGATCCTGGTTCATTATTAGAATTCCAATAGTGGCATGAATTGAAATAAGTAATTTCCACCAATCCAAGTTAACTAAATGCGACACAGTATTATACAAGACAATTTTTGTCATTAATGAAAATGCCTAAATCAGTAGTTCCTACATTTCTGAAATTCACTGATCCTGGTAAAAGGGTAGAATTTTTAAAGGGACAAAGAACTAACAGTAAAACATTCAAATCATCCTCCCTTCCTACAAACCACTAATATAATGTATTATGTAACCAATAAAAACAAAGCAGCAGAGACAAAGTTGATTGTATTATCTCATAGAATAATCAGAATTTCTTGTTGGCCTATGGGAAGGTAAAATTTGTATGGCTTGCTTTGCAGACATTAGAAGCAAAATTTAAAGCATCCAGAGTAGGCCTGGATAAAAGTAGTTTTCTTAATGGCCCCTGACATTCCTTTTGTGAATATTCAAAAGTGGTTTCTCTGTCACTGACATTCATTTTGGGATTAAGAACAAAGAGCAGTAAATGAGGTTTGCCAAAGAGGGGGAAGAAGGAGAGGAATCGGAACAATCATAAAGGAAGTAAATTGTGTAAGAAGTAACTGTAAAATCTATATAATAACTTGCAATGTCTTATTTAAAAGTAAAAGACCCATTCATTTCAATATTAAGGAAGGAAATACAAATAACAATTTACCTTTCAGACAAATGGCAAAGTAACTGTCAAGGAAAATTCACCATGCAAAAACCATGTATTTTTATCTGTTACTAAGCAATACTTGAAATGTATGCATTTATGAGACTTAATGAACTATCTCAAAAGTATAATAACTTGTGAAAAATTACAACTGTTAATTGTAGAAACAGTATGTTTCAAAAACTTAGTTCTATTATAGTACTCAAGTTGACAGCAACATAAAAACATTAAAGCTACTCTACAAAGTTCTTTCAAAATAAAAAACAATTTATTTTCTAGAAGCAAGAGAAGCATGTTATTTTATTTTACTATCTTTATTATTTTTTTTCTTTTTTCTTTTCTTTCTTTTTTAAGACAGGGTCTCACTGTGTATGTAGTTCAGGCTGCCTTTGAACTCACAGGGATCCTCCCGACTCAACCTCCCAAGTGCTGGGATAGATAACGGGTGTACACCACCATGCCCTTATTTTACTTTCAAATCCCTCAGCATTAGATTAGCTAAACTGATATAGGTAAATCGCTACAATTAAATTACTGACCATATAATAAATACAGAGTAATGGTGGCAGACATATATTGAGGGAACCTCTTTCACAAAGGTGGCTTCTAAACTCTTGGGTACTAGGACTTATTTTCTATTCTGGAAAAATGAAGGACCCAGACTGGGTGTGGTGGTGCACACCTGTGATCCCAGCACTTGGGAGGCTGGAATGCAAGGCCAGTCTATGCTACATGATGCATTAAAGATCAGCTTCAACTACATAGTGAGAGCCTGTCTCAAAAACAACAAAACAAAACAGCACAACACAATATAACACTAAGGATGCAAGATCATAGCAAGTGCGCAATAACAGCTATTTCTATAGTTTAGAGGATTTAATACACCAGTGACAGAAGTATTATGCATATCATTACAGAAGAAAACACTGTTTCAAACTTTAAACTGTGATATAATGTTTGTTATTGGGATTTTTCCTTTATATTTAATAAAAAAGATCTCTATAGGTATAAATTTATGTCAGATACCATTTTTATACGTAAATAAACGATACACATTTGACTAGAAAAAACAAAATATTAAGGACTCCAAATTTTTTTATACTACTCACATAATTATTTTTGAAGTTACATAACATATCTGAAATTACAATAAAGAAAACTTAACATACTTATTTGCTACTTAAAATATTTCCTCACTTAAAACACCACTCCCGGGGATGTATCTCAGTGTCTAAGTAGAGTACCTGCTTAGTGCAAGAGGCCCTTGTTCCAATACCTAGTACCACAAAACCAACTCAAACCAAATCAAACCAACATGACAAAAAAATACCATTCATACAAGCTATCATAAATAACATACTTTGACAACTTTTTTCCAGTTACTAAGAATCACCCTATTAAGAGATGGATTCCATACTTGCTTTTACACTCAATCTGTTGTGATATGCTGCTTTGATACTTATCACAATATACATATCACAGCATATCAAATACATGTATGATAATACGTGTTTATACATAAATTAAGAAAATCAAATCTCACACAGATAAGAAACTGGAAAGAGGAGGAACATTTTAATAGTCTTTTCTGATAACTGTGGATAGTTCTCTTTGACACTACATTAGAAGTAGGGAAAGTAAGTTATATCCTAAAGCTTATGTGGTAACAGAAATTACAGCAATGAACTTGTGCTTCTGTTAAAATCCACTGGTCTATCTCACACTCTAAATAAACCTTTAACCCATGCATGAATCTATAATATCATCATGCATTGGTAATTTGGAAAATAATGATTCCTTGAGTTATATATATTACAAATGCTCATAATATCAAAAAAAATTCTGTTTGTTAATATCACCACTGATCTCATTAGGAAAGACTCTGGATATTAGAAAGTTATTAAGCCCAAATTTTTAAACTGTAATTTTTGCTTGAAAATTTGAATTTTTATTATTGACAAGGAATACTTTGCTGTTTTCCAGGAAATGACAGGTTCAGTTCATTCATTTTCAAGAAAATTCTGCTAAATATCTAAATCTGAATAAATAACCATAGTTGGCCTGTTGATCCTTTTTTTTTTTTTTTTTTAAGTAAAACTGTTACTTCTTGAAAAAAATAATGGGAGGGATCTAGTTCAGCTTGAACCCAAATAATCACTTTTTCTTGAAGTAACTATTTCTGTGCACAACAAATATGTTTTGTGACTCGGGAGGCTGAGGTAAGTGGAGCGTTGTGAGTTCAAGGCCGGCTTGGGCTACAAGGCGAGCACAAGGCCAGCCTGAACTACATAGTGCGACTCTGCTTCAAAAAACTAGGGCTGGGAGTTTGGCTGAGTGACTTAAGTGCCTGTCTGCCAGGCGCAAGGTTGTGAGTTCAATCCCCGGTGCCGCAAAACAAAAACAAAAACAAACAAATAAATGTTTTGTGTATAATTCGTATTCATTACAAAAAATACTTAAAAGACATGTACTCAAGGATGGAGATTTAATAAAGTTAATACATTTCCCTAAAAGTGTGCAGCTGGTAAAAGAATATAATTCTACATACTTTGGTGGCAGTGACTTGACATGTACTAAAAGTAAACAGTAGGTTTCCTCTTTTTTATTGTTTCTGGGTAACAGTGCAAATATTAACTAAATGAAAAAGGCAAATAACATTTAGTGTAGTTTTGATAATATAGTTTGCCTCTGGAGTTCTCTTCCTGAGAAAGCACCTCAGGAGCCCCAGAGGTTTATGGACTACAACTTGAGAACTCCTGACTTTCAGTATTGGTTGCTAATAACCAACATCAACCACCCACCAAAATTCTGTCAAATATCTTATTATGTAAGGTACAGAAACAATTCCCAAACCTACAAATAAAAAGTGATGACACACTGTGACAAGTTATTTTTTATACTTAACCACCTGGAAGTACTTATAAATATCTCATCATTCCATACCGAAATCTGCTAGCTTTAATTCTCCTTTTTCATTAATGAGGAGGTTCTGTGGTTTCAAGTCTCGATGCAACACCTTTCTTCTGTGGCAATATGCCAAGCCACGTAGAATTTGGTACAGAAACAGCTGCAGAAACAAGTGAAAATCAGTCTTACAGATAATGAACATAAGCATAAATCATGATACAACAAAAGCAACTGGTCTAGAATAATAAAAGAAGTCCAGTAATTTTATCCTTTAAAGAATAATACCTTTTCCTTTTATAGTTGTTTGTTGAATTTTACAGTTCATTAATCACACTGAAGTATCTGCCTTTTTGATCTAACAATATCTAGGAAAACAGATTATTATAAATAAAACGAAACTTTGTATTAGTAGTAACAGTTCATATCTCATGAAGTTATCAACCTAGCAAGGCTTACTGTTCGATTTTAAAATCTTGACCTAACAAGAAATCAGCCCCTGCCACTTATATCCCTCCTTCTTAGAACAAACAAAAACCCGCAATCAGTCAAAAAATAAATAAGCACAAAATTCCACACCTGATCTGGATCAGTGTCTTTCAAATCAGGCACTGATGGTTTTATGAAAAGTCTGGATGCCATAGAGAGTGGTGTTACATTGCTCTGGCAAATTACTTGTTATAAAAATAATCTAACCAGCTTCTATTACATGCCTCCTAGGTATTGTACTTTCGGCACCTCCTACTCAAATCTTGAAAACCTGCTGATTCAGAAAGAGGCATTAGTCTCTTAGTGTTCTAACTCTGAAAAAAGTAACACCTGTACAGCTAATGCAAGAGGTTTTCTGGTGGATTTTGGTGGAAAGTGTGACCCAGGACTTATCTGGGTTCTTCAGGGTTAACCGAAAAGTAACTTGAACTACAGAGGACTCAAGAGGTACCTTCCATACGTTTCACTTGCAGGTGAAAACTTGGCATTAGAATACCAAGAACAAGCCAGCGTAAGAGGCGTATGACTGCCTGAATGAATTCTAAGCAGCAGAGTTTCTAGACTCTAATATTTATGTATTTTGAAAGCTCTAAAATTACTATTTCAATACATTGTTAAATTTTCTTTGAAAAATATAAATAAAACTTTAATAAGTGAATAAAATGCTTTCAAACTTTTGTAGCCCACATAGATCTGATTTTAAAAAATAAAAACTCCTCAGATCTTTGTCAAATTATTAAAATTAGGGACTTTGTTTTCTTTCTAAATTATTGTTAATATAAAAGCAAAAAAAGCAAGTAGATATGCAAATGGCATTTACAATACCTTGCAAAATGAAACACACAATATGATGAAAACAATCTTCACAGAATGTATATGAAAATACATTTAAACCCCTGTTCTAAAATTCTTAGCAATGTGTTACCCATAAGATCGGAGCTCTATTTATTAGTAACAGAAACTCATTCACTTTTATATCTACCAAACTTACAATTTAAAAGCAGCAAAACACATGTTTAAATTTACTACCTATAGAATTAGAAATGTCTTAAACACACTGATGGGACATCTTATTTCCAAAACAGGTTCTCATAAAATGTTTACCAAGTTTGGATAAATAAATCTTTGCTAAATCTGGACGATACCATTCAGATCGAAATGAGTAATTCTTACTACTGTAAGAACACAATTATATCAAATTATTTTACTCAACTAATAACTTTCAGATTTCATCTGTTACTATTATAGCAAAAATTTCTAGCACTGCATGAATTCTTAGTTATATTAAGAAAAAACAAGTATCTTACTTTTGTTTTGACAATATACACAGTTATTTGCGGCATAGCAGTCCTAATACCACTAGGTTCCTGACCTTATTCATTAGGTTAGAGCCTTGAAAAGTTGTTACTTTATAATTACATTTCATTTAAAACACATTAGGGAAAATTGCCCTTTAAAGGAGGTCTTTTGAAAACTGGACCCATCATTTGTATTTATCTTAATTTTTTTTTCAAAGCAGAATATACCAGTATATGTTATTCTACATGTAGGACAATAAGTTGTAATGCAAAAGAAAATGGTAAAAGTAATTTTTTTAAACTTTAAAATGAAGCAGTTCAACAAAAAGGTTTAATTCTAAGAAAGCTATGTATATAACATAGTAAACAGCAGTTGATTAAATATGTTCAGAAGACAATCTATTTAAAATGCTGGAGAAAATTTTGAATTAGTTATAAAGCTGGTACATTTTATTGTGTAATACAGTTCATTTATGCTTTTAACAAAACTCAAAATTGTACAGAAAAACATACCTTTACATTGTGCATACTCATGATGTTCCCACAGTCATCCATGTACTGTTTTAGGTCTTTATCCTGAAAAACACAGCACCTTACCATGTGATACATACTTTTCAGAATACATGGCTGAGGCATTTAATAGTATTTAATTTTACAAACAAACTGCTTTTCAAGAAAGATACAGGATGCACCACACACATAATTCACTTAAACATCAGTAATTAACAATGTTCATAGGGCTGTTAAAAAGTTCAATTTGCTATTAAAGCAAAATTAAATTATTAGATTTTATTAAATGCTTACCAGATATTCAAAGACCAGAGTCAAAGATTTATCTGTGTGAACAATGTCATGTAAGGTTACTATATTTGCATGTTTTAAATCCTTTAGTAGAGAAACTGTAAAACAAGGGGGGGAAAAAAGTGTCTTTAGTTTTTTGGTAGCTAGTCTTTATAAAATCCTGAACTAACCTAATATATAAACTGACTATTTCAGACTTGTGTCTTAAACTTAAAACAGTAATTCAGCAAGGGAATTGGAAGCGTACATTTTTTTCTCTTTTCTTTTCTGGTTTTGGGTTTGGGACTACAGTTGTTCTCAATATTACAATTCCCCATCGTCTGTTTTGTCTTTTAATATTAACTTCCTTAGATTCCGGGATTAATTTAAACAAAAAATGGAAAGGGCCTTTTCTTTCTCTACATTGTTGATCATCTTTCTCAAACCATTTCTGAATAATTCACCTTTTATTTATTAAATAGTATCTTGATGTCTCCCTTATTTCTTTATACTTATTAATCTATACAGCTAATTTACCTGCCATGTTCCCTATGTACCAATACATATTCTCCAAGTCAAGTATTTATCAATAGCTTTTAATGATTGTATCAGATTTTATAAGACATACAATAATTCTATTCTACTGAATATTTTTAGAAATTAACATTTTAAATACCTAATATTTTCTAGTCACCTATTGTTTCTATAGCTGAACTCTTTTTACTTATTTAAAAATATTCGTAATGCTTTGATTTTAAAGTGTTTAATATAAATATTATACCTTCTCTTATAGCTGTACAGGGTGCACCTTCTTCATGTTCCAATCGGATCTCTTTTAATGCCACCAAATTCTCTGTCAATTTACTTCTTCCTTTATATACTGTTGCATATGTACCCTATAAAATATATTTTTGAAGGATACATCAAACCTGTCGTGAGTCTTAACACCATCTATGCAATAAAAAGCCATAAGGGAGTTTCTAATCTTGAACCATGTCAAATTTTATCTTACAAAGAAAACTCCACAAAGATCAGCATTGATTTTTCTTAGAGCAGAGAAGACTGTCAGTTCCCTAACATACAGTTTCCATATTCTTATAATACTATAATACTAGAGTGTCTCAAAAGTACAAAAACACAGAGGGTAAATTACCCTTTTAATTTATTTCAGATTAACAACTGAATCAAGTTTTAAAATCAAAAGTGTTTTATTTGCAACGGGATGTGAGAAGTAAAGGACATTAACTGAGCATATTAAATTAAAATATAATTATATCGTTAAATCATAAAAATTTTTACCTGCTTTCAGAATCCTTTACATATTAATTCTTTTAAAAAGTTCCTTAAGCTTCCCATTTAACTAAATCTTTTAAGTTTTTGCTCTTTCTTACTGGAGGAGGTAGATAGTTTCTAAATTACTAATGCTACAGTCAGTAGCAAGTTTAAGAACACCAGGCCTTAAGAATTCCCTTATCCTTCACTGAGATGTGTTTTCTCTAGAAGGACCCTTTTTTCACCAGTATGAACTCACTGTTTCCCACACGGCAGCACAGACAGCAGACTGCAAGGAAGTTAACAAACAGAACCCTATTTTGTCACCCAGAAAACACAATACTTCACATTTCAAAATTACAAAAGGCCTACAGGAAATACTCAACTTCTTCTCAAATCGATGGGATAATTTCAAGGACTGAAAAGCCTATTTCTTCTAATTTTCTGTTTACTTTTCAAAACACAATACAATGTTTATTTTGTTGGTTTGTTTGTTTGGGTTTTTTTGGTACCTGGGATTGAACTCACACCTCACGCTTGCCAGGCAGGCGCTTATGCTCCTGAGCTAAATCCCTGGCCCAAGATACAAACTTTTAATCAACCATATTTATACTTTTTTTTTCCAGAATAGCAAATACTGAAGAATAACAGAGGAGTTCAGATGTTGGACAAGGAAAAAAGTCTTATATTTTTGAAGTAAGTATTTTACTTACCTCTCCAAGCTTTTCCAATTTGATGTAGGTTTCCATTTTTCCAAAGCCAATTTCTGACTGAAAGCAAACAATTACAAATTTAGTATTTATTCTTAAAATTTCAATTAGTTTTTTTCTCAACTTGTAAAACTCTTCTAGAGAGTCTTTAGGAATAAAAACTCTGATTATAATCAAATTGTTCAATATGTTTCAAAAAATACACTCAACTTTAAAACATGAAAAGGGTCAAAAACATCAAAGTTCATAGTAATAATTGTCAACCTACTTTATACATGAATACTATAGTTAACCTTGTGCTATGAACATTTTATGATACTGAATAATCTTATAAAAGATGATTACTTTGTCTTTCAACAGAGAAGTAAAAAATAAATAATTTTTCTAACTATTTGCTTTTACCAGTCTTGGAACTCCTTAGGGAGAACTGAAACCACAAAGAACTATTTTCTTCAGGTTTTCCAATCAAAATAGAATTTAAGAAAACACACAACAAAATCACATTCTAAGGGCTGGGGATATAGCTCAGTGGCATAAGCGCCTGCCTGGCAACTACAAAGTCTCTCTCTTTCTTTCTTGAGAGAGACAGAGAAAGAGAGAGGAAGGAAGGAAAAGGAAAAAGGAGGGGAAGAGTGGGAGGAAGGGAAAGGAAGGGAAAGGAAGGGAAAGGAAGGGAAAGGAAGGGAAGGGAAGGGAAGGGAAGGGAAGGGAAAGAAAAAACAGGGAGGGGGCGGGGCTGTGTAGTTCAGTGGAAAGGCCTCGGGTTCAATCTCCAGTACCCTCTTCCCTAAATTCCTATGTTATAGTCAGGATCAAATATGAAATTTTTCTGAAACTTAAAAAAATAAAAATAAAAATGTACTTGATGATTAGACTTGGCATCACTTAAATACCTTAGACAATAAAATAATAAACTGTCCAATGCTGAATGACCAAAAGTAGCCAAAGACCCTCAAAGGAAGGATTTTCATTCTTTTGTTACAATACAAAACACGTTAGAAGTCACATGGAAAATTGTGTGTCCAATAGTACTTAATTCAGGTTTTGCAAGCTAAAAGCTTTGGTCACAGGTAGTATTACTGAATGACTGAAGAACTGCTTTTTTTCATCTCTTCATATTTTCTTCTTGTGTATGCATGATATTTTTTGTGAAAAAAATAAGAAAAATGAAGTTTTGGAAGCATCATACACTATCCACCCAAGTATTGTCTTATTCAGCATTAACTTTTTTATTTTTACTATCAATAACTACACAGAATAATGAGGTAAAACTGAAAAAGATAACTTTCCAAATACAAGTGCAGTTTTAATTTTAGTATGGAACTGGAAAATAGCCCGCTATGTGGTACATGACAGCCTAATTTTAAAGTCTCTTGCTTTATGTAACTATGTAAAGATGCTAATTGCCCAAGTCACAGAAACGTCTGTATTTTCTTATATCTAGCTTTGGAATTCAGGTGTTTAACTTCACAAACGTGAGAAATGTTGCATTTTTGCCATAAATTTTAAGTTTCGAGTCATTTTTTACAGAGGAAAAAAACATCATATTGAGAATAGAAGTTAGTATGAACAAAACAATAAATATTCCTAAAAAAATATTTAAAATGTCAAGACAAAATATAACTGTAAGCTAGGAAACATTTTCTTCTCACAAGTACAGAATTTTTTTTATTCCTTTATCTTAAATAAATGAATACTAGTACGCTCTTAAAGCTTCAAACATACTTTGGTCCAATGATAATCCTGACAAAAATGCTGAAGTTTGCTCAGAAGATTGATGATAAATTAAGGGTCATAAAGATAACGATGATTTAGAGATTACTGCATCATATAAAGTATGTAAGAAATAAAACTGTGCTGGGCATGGTGGCTCACAATTGTAGGCAGGAAGACTGAAAATTTAAGCCTAAGTCTTGGCAACTTGGTGACTTAGTGAGACAGTCTCAAAATAAAACATTGATAAAAAGGGCTGGGGAACTAACTCAGTATGAAGGTCCTAGCAACATTAAAAAAAAAACAAAACAAAAAGCCATAGAAAAACCAACAACAGCCAACAAGGAAGGGAGGGAACTCTAAGGGATGCATCAAACATTTAATGTTACAAGATCATTGCTCAGAGAATGACATTTAGCAACATTATTATAATATCCTGAAAATATGCTTTCTAAAGTAGGGTTGATAATAATTACATAGCTAGTTGACAGGCCTTTGTCCCAAACACAAAGAAAAGACAAATGTCTGAGGTGACAGATGTGTCTATTACTCTGACCTGATCACTACACACTGTACACCTCTACTGAAATGTCACACTTTACCCCAAAATGAGTATAACTACATCAGGGAAGAATAAAAATATATATCTAAAAAAGAAAGTATATTGAACCATAATTATAAAATATGATTGTATTATAATTATGAACTTAAATTTAAATATAAAATAAATTGGCCTATAAAATAAACAGCACTACTGAATTCCATCCATGCAAGTAGCCAGAAAGCTGAGACAAAGAGAAGTGCACTGTTTGTTGGATCCTAAGTCAAGAGTAGAGCAAACTACCCCATCCCCATATTAATAATTTCCAACCCTAAGGATTTAATGATTACATTCAAAGAATAATTAGTGAATGCTTAAATGGAATTTTCAGAAAAATTTGCTTGCTCTTTTATCTGCTGAACATGACAAGATTAACAATAGAAATAATGACTAGCTTGTTGACATGTGCTCCTACAGAAATTATTCAGAGGACAAAGGACAAAGCTCATTTATTCAACATTTACCAAGCACAAGGTTAGGTGCCGAGCATACAATGAAGATGACAGATACGATTCCCATTTCCATGAGTTCACATTCTAGATGGAGTCCCACCTTAGATTATTGTAGAATACTTAAGAACTGTAACAATTTCATGAAAATAGCTAGAAATGACAGTTTTAAAAAACAGCACAATAAACTTTGTATTTTGATATATAAACTGTCTTAATTCTGCTTTCCAGACAAATGAAGATCCTTTTTTTTGTTATACTTCATTGTTCCAAGAAAATATTTCATTTTCTGGCAGCAAATTCCTGTTCAGATGGCTCTTCCAGGAAAAGCATATGAATAGTAAAAATACACATATATAAAATAATCTTATAAAAGTTCTACTTATAATTCAATGCACCTTGTAAATGTAGCAAACATTACATGATCTAGCAACATAATTACTGGATCACAGAAAGATGTATGGATGTGCTGGAGATGCAGTTCTAATTTAGTTTCAAAACAAGTACATGTAGCAGTTCTATAGATGCTGTGTCAAAAGTAAATTATGTATATGAGAAATACTTGGGGTGGAAGAAGGTTTTTCCCAAGCACCCATTACTGAGTGACTGTTTCGGACAGCAATGGGTTTTATCCCTTAGACATACAATGGCAAAAAAGAGACTGAGATCCTCAATACTACTGAGTCATTCTTTCTAATAAAAATCGCTATTTACCAACATCATGATTCTTGCTAATCCTGTGTTGGGGACTAGGAAGTGTAAATTGACATAGTATGTCCTAGGCTGGTGGGCCCGTTTTGGAATGCAGAAATCACCTGGGCAGTGAGATTAGCACCCAGGTGCAGGGATGGATCTTGGCTTGTTCCCTTTATGATGTTAAACTTGCCCACTCTACCACTGCTTCTACGCTGCTGCAAGAAAACCACCCTACCCCGTCCCTACGCTGGCTAATAAATAGTGGCAGAGGTTGTTGTCTCTGCCCCTTCTGAGGCACTGACCTCCCATTCCCTCATCATGTATTACACTAAATCTGTATGTTTCTTATTTCATCCTTTCGCTGTACCCCAAATACAGGCAGTTGGGGATCTTGGCCAGGTCTCAGATAATTCAGTATTTAATATGCCAAAGGCAAACTATATGTTGACTCTGAACCTCTACTTTTATACTCCACAATATATTTAATATTTTGAGAGACAAGATTTGATAACCTATTTCTTCATCTACTCTTACAAATAAGAACAGACTACATATGATCTATATTGGTAAACCCATGAATAAGGGACTGGAACTCACTGTGTGATAAGAAGTAAACTCTTGAAATATACAGTCTATAATTTTAATATAATGGGACAAATTTCATATACTATATAGATTTTCATTCTACAGATGTTATACTTAACATTCTCAATGAAACTACTAGGTATGCCATTATTTTAAGTCCGACAAAGTTTTCTGGTGAACCCTTATCATCTGTATATATGTTTTCCATTAAACTAATTCTTAACTATGTTAACTACGCTAAGATGTAGAATACTGTATTTCCTACCAACCATAAATAAGTATGAAATAGCACTTCACCAATTCAATAACCAGTATCTTTAACGTGAGATATGATGACTAAATGTAATGTGGTGTCCTGGGTGGGATCCTGGAACAGAAAAAAGGATGTTAGTGAAAAACTAGTGAAATGTGAATAAAATGTGGAGTTTAATAATAGTTTAGTGTACCAATGTTGGTTTCTTAGTTTTGACAAATATATTAAAGTAACATAAAATGTTAATAATAGGTATAAATGGGATGTGGTATATGAGAAATCATTAAACTATCTTTGTGATTTTTCTGTAACCCTAAAACTAAAATTACTACTTTAAATAGAGTCAATAGGAAGGAGTAAGAAGGGGATATCTAATACAAGAGTACATATATAGGGATAATAGATATTCTAAGCATCCCGAAAGGATGACATAGGAAGAAGCAGGACTTCTCAGTATTAAAAGAAAAAGAATAGAGGAAATGTGGGTAGATCTGCATGCTTGTTATTCAGAAAATGAGTTTCTGGTTTGTAGCTTCTATTTCCTTTATCATGCAGGAGAAGACATCTCCTCCAGAATAAAAGGTGAACTAATGAAAGAAAGACTGGAGTAAACAGCCAATACTGAGACCATTTAAGGCTGACTCTCAGGAATTTACAGTACATCCAACCAGTCATCCTATGACTTCAGCAAAACTGAATTCTATGACTTGTTTTTTACTTTCTATGCAACCGAATGCTTTATGTCATTTTTACTTTTCTACCTACTGTATCTGGCTATTGGAAAATACAAAAGTAACACACTAAAAGTTTTATACCTTTAGAAAGAAAAGGCTAAAACTTTATACTTAAACTTGAAAAGCTTATCTTTACATAAAGTATACTATCTATGGAAACATGAAATCTAACACATGTAAGCTTACTTGTCTTTTCTCAACTGCTTTTCATCGATCCCTAACCTTCACACTCTTCATATATAAATCCTAGGGTTCAGATTTCTCTATTGATCTCCTTGAAAAAGAATTTACTTCTTAGTTATTTAAAGACTATATGGTCTACACTGAATGTGGTGCCACATGCCTGTAATCCTAGCACTCAGGAGGCAGAGACAGGAGGATTTGGTAAGTTTGAGTTCAGCCTGGGTTACACAGGGAGTTCAAGGTCAGCCTGAAATATAAAGTAAGAGCCTATCTCAAAACACCATCCTGCCCCCCAAGGAATATATGGTCTATGGAAACATGAATTCTAACACATGTAAAAAAAATGATGAACATTTTAACCATCCTTTCCATCCATTTCTAACCTTTACATGTCCTCCTCTGTTGTCTGCTTTTAAATATATACCTAGAGTTCAGATTTGTGGTTTGAAGCATTTACTAATATATTTCAAAACAATGTCCTTTTAATATTGCAGATGAACAATGAAAGGGATCTAGAGATAAAAACCAAAACACAGCTTGCATGACTTATCTTTGATCTATAAGCCGTTTCAAAACCAAAAATCAAGGGAGGAAAATAGAACAGGCAACCACAATAAAAACTCCAACTACTTAACATTCATTAGAGGGCACTGTTTTCCTTAATTTCATGTAGACTCAAAAAAAAAAAAAAACCCAAAAACAAAGCACTTAGATGATAGTGTTAAGAACTGTCTGATGAGAGCAAGGGAGTATACAGTGGCACAGTGCTTGCTTAGTACATGCGAGATCCATTGCTTGATTCACAGGACGGGACAGGACAGGATGAAAAGAATAAAAAAGAAAGAAAAACTGAATGATGATTAAATCATACTTTTCTCCCTATCAGACCAAACGCAACTTCAAAATTTATCCTAAGTGCCAATAAAAATCAATAGTTGAAGAAAACCTTTGGGATGTGGTGGCGCACACCTGCAACCCCAGCGCTCAGGAAGCTGAGGTAGAGAGACTGCTGCAGGTTCAAGGCCACCCTGAGCTATACAGTGAGTCTGAACTATATGGCAAGACACTGTCTCAAAAAAAAAAAAAAAAAAAAAAAAAAAAGCCTTTGATCAGAAAATCAAGTAACAAAATTATCACAATAAGTTTTAAGCAATGGGGCCGGGAATTTAGTTCAGTGGCTTAAGTACCTGCCTGGCAGGCGCAAGGTTGTGAGTTCGATCCCCGGTACAAAAAAAAAAAAATTCAAATCCTAGTTTTAATCAGTGATGCAAAATTATAATATTATAATGATGATAGACCTATACCAAAATCAAGTTGGTGCTACATTTAATGAATGTGCTCACAGTGTACACAGAATAAAGTAATTTTACTTCAGAATATCTCATCAAAACAGAAGATACTGGTGAATAAAAAAATTGTCATATAATATGTGGCTGCTGCCAATCCAGAAATCATCATCAATTACTCTTCCCTCAGGTACAGTGCCCAACTAGGTACCAGGTCCTATCTATTTATCTCAATGTGATCACTAGAGTGTATGTTCTACTTTCTATTTCCAGAGGAGTGCCACATTATTCCTAAATTTGAGTAAATTTCTAATCCATCTCCATGCTTCTAGTCTTTCTTGAGCCCTACTTCATTTAATTTTCCTGAAGCTATCATCAAATAAAAATGTGATGTCAACCCTTGTTTAAGCAGATACTTCTGATGCCCTCCCAATTACAGGGGAAGAAGCACAGATTCCATGGTTTGACATCTAAGGCTTTTTATAATCTGGACCCATCCTACCCTTGCAAACCCTATTCCATATTTGCTTTTCATAAATTAATTCATTATTCCCAACTGACATATACATTCATATTTCTGCATATAGTACATAAAGTTTCCTCTGCTTAGAACATACAAGTGTTCTAATCCAGAGATCAATTTTAAATTTGAAAGATTCCTACCCATCCTTGTAAGGTCAGCTCAAGTGTAACACCCGCTGTAAGACTGTGACTCACAAACATTTCACTTGCTGTCTCTTCTGCTATTCAACGGCACTTGGTATGTATCTCTAGTACAGGACTACCATCACCCAAAGACATGCTCACACACGCTATCATCTGAATTTATGTCAAAGGTGACAGTGCAACAGGGAAAGCTCTCCTTTCCATAAAGTGCAGGCCCAACTGCTTTGTACTAGAAGAAATTTCCAAGACATAAAACAACCAAGGCTCCTTTAAAGAGAATGTATAAATAAATCCTATAGATCAGAAAGAAAAAGGCAGAAACCTCACTAGAAAAGAAACAGACTTACGCAGTCAATTTGCAAAATGTCTAAATGCCCAACAAAAATAGTTGAAAGTGTTCAACTTGGTCATCAAAGAGAGGCAAAATAAAACCATAATAAGACCACTATCTATTTTCAAGTAAAGTTTAAATTTAAAGAAAAAAAAAAGACGAAAAAGACAACAAAAGTCGGCAAAGACAAAGACAGCAACTAGAAATATTCACTGGTGATGAGTATAAACTGGTAATACCACTTTGACAGTTTGCAGGAAAACTGACCATATGCATAAAACATCACCCAATAATTCCACTCTGTGGTGTGCGCCCAGCAAAAGTTTTTACATAAGCTGACCAAAAAACATGCATAGGGATGATGACAGAACCACAGCTTAGTAACAGTCAGAAATCACAAACAACAAGCCAAATGTTCATCAACAACAGAATGGATAAAGTATAGTACAACCCTCCAAAGTATGACCACTTATGATCATGCAGTAACAAGGACAAATAATCTATACCTATATGTAATAACATAGACCAAACTCACAAACTTAATACTGAGCAGAAGAAACTAACCTATATTTTGTATACTTTCATACATATTAAGACACATATAACATGTTACATATACAAAAACTTCATGTAAGTATGCATTTCCATATATTCATAAAAATATTTTAGTAATTTATACATTCAAAATTATACGAAATTCAAAAGTTTAAGAATAATCAGAAAATACTATATATTTTAAAGATAAGAATGTGTACAAGAATGGGAATGAAAATGACTTAGATATTAAAATGAACTATAAAAATAATACAATGAAAACGTGGCCCATACAGTCAAAACTAATCTTTGGGATCTGTAGACAGGGATTATGGCTGCAGATGAGGAAGTGAATATCAAGTGCAGAGAAAGGTAATAGAAAGGGGTTTCTGGGACATTTTGAAATTTTCTTTTATTCACATGGGTACTGGTTACACAGGTACGTTAACACTGCAAAAACACATTGTGTTGTGTGGGTATGGTTGGAGTAGTTACTGCACTGTATATATTAATTTATGCTTGTATATCCAGTATACATAGTACATATAACTAGGAGGCAGATTTAGTACATATTCTGTATGTATCAATAAAATTTACCAAAAATAAAATACAGTTTAGGTCCTATTCTAATATAAGAGTATCTTAAAAGCTTTAATAACTCTTAAGAATACAAAATGAAGCCAGGCATGGTGGCACGTGCCTTTAATCCCAGCACTTGGGAGGGTGAGATAGGAGGAGTGTTTTGAGTTTGAGGCCGGCTTGGGCTACAAGGCCGGCCTGAGCTACATAGTGCAACTCTGCCTCAAAAAACTAGGGCTGGGAGTCTGGCTCAGTGGCTTAAGTGCCTGTCTGGCAGGCATGAGGTTGTGAGTTTGATCCCCAGTGCCACAAAAAAAAAAAAAAAAAAAAAAAAAAAAAAAAAAAAAAAAAAAAAAAAAAAAAAAAAAAAAAAAAAAAAGATAAAATCTGTAACATAATGTAATTAATTTTAGCTACTCAAAAGTTATATACAAAAATTAATTTAAAGACTGAATGTATAAAATGTTAAGCTGTTTGCCTATCATGCACTACAAAAAAATCTAACAAATAAAAAAATAAAATGCTTCCAAAAATCAAATAAACAGATCTGAGAGTTGCAGGTACAGAAGACCAAAAACTTACTAAGGATGCTCTACGAGACCTTCGGCTCATCGGTTGATCAAACGGTGGACTGTTGATTTGTAATTTTTCAAGATATCCATCAGGTATTCTGATATCTGCAGGCAGGGATAATCGCTTATTTAAGTCCTATAAAAAGGGAACAAACAAACAACAACAACAACAAAAAAAAATCTTAATCAAATATAGAAAAGATCTCGAAATTCATGGGCTTTATCA
This sequence comes from Dasyprocta punctata, assembly GCA_004363535.1. Lineage (NCBI taxonomy): Eukaryota > Metazoa > Chordata > Mammalia > Rodentia > Dasyproctidae > Dasyprocta > Dasyprocta punctata. Next base: position 60,026 of record RJWM01001249.1, read on the forward strand.
CATTATTTTTTAGTGATAATAAAAGCTTTAATGCAGTTGCAAAGTTATTCACATTAATTACATGTATCATACTGAAGACAAAAATACTTACTGTAAGCAAAAAAATATAGTGTTGATTTTACAGAAATAATAAAAAAGACCGAGTTATTTCTGTGTCCTTTTCATGGGTAATTTACTTTGAACATATTATACCCTATAGTATCCTCTATATAGAAGTAGGAATAGGCAAAGACTACCACAAAATGCCATCAATTTAAATGAATGAGTAGATATTACAAGATTTTGTATACAATATGGTAAAAAGAAAATTAATACACTTTCTTATTTCTATTTCATTTCACTATAGAAAGTGAACTGGGAGAAACCTGAAAAGGAATCATGCCTCTATCATCAAATCAAGAAACATAAATCTGTAAAAAGAAATCCCTTCTATTCATAATAGCAATCAAGCTGTGCACAGGCAATACATAAATATTCACTGAGACACATAAGATTTAAGTAGACATACCATGTTCCTAGATGGTAACACTAAGCAATGAAACAATACTGATTTTCATGTTAATTTTATATATTTTTCACAACCCAAAAAACAAATCAATATATTCAGAACATGTCCAAAATTCAACTAGAAAAATAAATAGAAAAAATATCCAAAAACATTCTAAAGAGAACAGATGTTCTGTGACTTGTTATGTGGTTAAGTCCTGAAAAATACATTTTAAATTAAGAATATAAATAGGTCCAAATGTACTTAATACACTAACATACTGAACATCTTAGTTTAGTACACAGCTGACTGCAAGGCTAACTGGGAGCTGTGAGACTGGCCCAGGAAAAGATCAAAATTCAAAATGTGGCGTAAAGTGTTTACTGAGTACATACTGATTTTGCACTATTGTAAAGATGAAACTCATCAAATGAATCATGGTAAGCCAGGGACTGTCTGCATATATATGTAAGTCTCTCCAGATTCTAAAACTAAAAAAAAAAAATATATACAACCTAGAGTTTGTCACCTTTGAGAAAACAAATATAACTCAACGAGAGAATCAGAAAGTCCAGATACAGATCCTAATGCTAAACAAAATTACGTGTTATACAGAAAAATAAAGAATATTTCATATTACTATAATATAATCTATGTAGTTACACTATGATGATCTCAAGAGTTGCAAGTATTAATTTATCACTTAGAAAACTAATATTGTTTTCCCGAACTCATTCAGAAGTAATCTTTTAACAGGGAAATCATGCTAAGCCAACAGGACAGATACTCTAATCACTACTGTCTGGACAATAAAAAAATACCTGAAATTTTTAAGACATTCAATTTTTTTGCAGGAAACAATTTTAATCTACAGTTACACTAAAATGGTAAGAGTCATAATCACCTTCTGTCCTCCAGTTTATAACACTGGTAAAGAAAGGGGGAATGCATTCTGTATTCTGCTACATGGAGAAAAAATGTAAATGTGCTATCAGGGTTTACAGTTCAATAAACCACAAAGGAAAGCATACCCATGCTTACAAAAAGCAAAGTGGGGAAAGTTGGCGTCTATTTCAAACACGTGCCTTATAATCTGAAATACAATTTATAAAATATAAAGTAAAGCTAAGGATGGTAACACATGCCTATTATCTCAGCACTCGGGAGGCTGAGGTAGAGGAGCGTTGTGAGTTCAAGGCCGGCTTGGGCTACAACGTGAGTGCAAAACTGGCTTGAACTACATAGTGCGACCCTGTCTCAAAAAATTAGGGCTGGGAGTTTGGCTCAGGGCCTTAAGCACCTGCCTGGCAGGCGCGAGGTTGTGAGTTTGATCCTTGGTGCCACAAAAATAAATAAATAAATAAATAAATAAAATAAAATAAAATTAGAATCCAGGGATACAGCTTAGTGCAAAGGCCTTGGATTCAACCCTCAGTTTTAGCCTGCTTCCCCCAAAATCATCCATATGAAACTCACAGAGATACACTTAAAATCATTATTTCCTAAAAAGAAGACTGCTGGTTTATCATTCTAGATTTCTAGAATTTTTAAAAGTTCACTTTTCCTTTATTAGGAATCTAAAATAGTGTTTTGCAGAACATGAACAACTATAATTAATGCATGTGCTTTGAGCTATTAATTAGAAAAAAGGAAACATTCACAGACTATATAACACACTAATGCAAAGAAATAGTTGTCTTACAAATATCACTTGTCATCATAAAAATTTTTAAATGGCATTTATTTGCTTAATATATGTGTGTGTGTTAGTTTAGACATACAAACTCACATACAAAGGTATTCGTGTATTTTTAGATGGTTACCTCCATTGAGATTCGTCTATGTATACGATTTCTGAGACAAACACCTGTAGGTGACTGGACTTCATCAGATGATGTCCCAGAAGCTTGGTCACTCTCACCATCTGATCCCATTTTTAGATTCTCATGAACAATATCTGTATCAGAAAATAAGACATAATTTACCTTAAAGAAAATATATCCTACTACATCATGTAGCTTATCACTACAGGTAAAATATACACAGTCAACATGCAAAAATTACAGTTAAAGTCACAGACGTCCAATTAATAGATAAAACATAATTTGAATTGTCTTACAATAGTAAGGACTGCCTTTATATTCTGATTACCAAAAATTATGAAAGAACTAGCATTCAAGTTTTTACCAAGAGTTAAATGTTACAGCTTGTGTCTAGATGTCTCCCAAAGCCTCATGCTGTCACAGGTGGGGCCTTTTTAGAGGTGACTGGATCTAGAGTGTGACCCACTGTGATTCAGTACTGAATCAGTCCACTGATTAGTTTGGCACCACCCTAATCCCCATAGCCTAGATAGAGTATAAAAGGGGCAGAAAACAGCTACTAAAATTCCTTTGTTTGCTCTCGCCTGCCTGCTTGCCGTGGACTATTTCTCCTCTGCAACGCCCATCTGTCATGGCATCCTGCTTTAGAGTCACCAAACTATGAACTAAACCCTCTATGAAATGTGAGCCAAATAAACCATTTCCTCCTTTAACTTAGGGTGTTGAGTATTTTATCACAGCAATAAGAAAAGTAACTAAGACATTGAATAAAATTACAGACTGGAATGATAGTTGAGAATTAGTCATTTCTCTTTTTCCAGATCTGAGAACTGAGACTGGGAAAGTTAACTGACTTTTAAAAGGCCATATAGCCTGAAGGCAGAAACCTGGTCTTCTACCTCTCATTTAGTTAAGTATTCTTTCAAATAAATAATGTATCACTGGGTCCACAGACAAGTAGAGTCAGTTTATAGAATATTCTTTTAAAAACTTTTTAGGAGTGCTAATCCACCTTGCCCTCCCCAACCCCCAGGGTTAACATTTCAAAAATTATTCACTGAGTTTGACATGGCAGTGCACATCTGTAATTCCAGCACTCTGGGAGGGTGAGGCAGGAGGATCAGAGTTCAAGCCCTACGTGGGCAAATTAGCAAGACCCTATGTAAAATTGCTGGGGAAGTAGTTCAGTGTGAAGGCCCTAGTTTCAATCCTCAGTGCCACAGGAAGCAGTGGGGGATGCAGAGTCCCTGAATATCTATTTTGTACTAAATTACAAAAACAAGTTTATGACTTCTCAAAGCTCAAAAATCTGCTAAGAAGAACATATATTACAATTCAAGACAGGTAATGCTATGCATTTTAATAGAGATAAAGGTTAAACGGAAGTAGAGAGAGAGATTAATTCTACCTGGGAATATTAAAAACAAACATGTATATTTACATACTTGCTTTTATATTTATATGTCACTTATTCTTCAACTCATCTAGCAAGTGTAGCTCATTAGAAAAGCTAGATCTAGAACCATCTCTCACCATCACTCCTCTCCGTAATTTTTCATACCTAACAGTCTTGTGTTGCTTCATGCTGCAGTATCTTAATATACTTCTTCCCTCCCACTATATTAACCTGGAAAACTGTTATTCTTCAAAACTATGCTCACATGTCACCACCCAGTGAAGTCTCTTAAAATCTCAGACACAGTGGCTTTTATGCCGGCATCTGCTGTACTGAAGAGCATGTTTATGGGTCACATGATTTTTGGATCACATTATGAGACCCTTGGGGGCAGGATTTGATTATTTGCATTTGTATCCTCAGAACTTAAAGTGCCTGGCACTTAGAAGGTCCTCAATATTCAATAACTGAATATTAACTAAAAATCAAGGAATGGACTAAATAACTGAACCTCTTTTCAAATGAAATGCTATATGATAAGTATAAATTTAAACTTAATGAACAGTACTTACTTACAAAAGTGACACAACTGTTTAGGTTAAGAAATACTGAACTCAAGGGTCTCGTGGCAAATCAATTATTTCAGGATTTTTGGCTTGGTAACTTAGGACTGAGAAAATTCCATTTTCTATTCATAAGCAGCTATAAATGGTAACAGAATACATTTCAACTCTGAGATTTCTGCAGAAATTTTATGGTGAGATCTGAATAAAAAATTATCTTAGCAGCAAAAGTCAACGTATTGGTGACTGACTCCTAATCTCTTAAAATTGGTACGTAATGAATCTAAGGTCACATACTCTTTTCTGTCACATTTCTAAATGTTAAAAGACAATTTAACTAAGCTTTCCATTTCTAGCAAAATCTAAAAACCTACTTCTTCAAGGAAATGTTATTAAATATAACACCTTGGGCCAGGGATTTAGCTCAGTGGCACAAGTGCCTACCTGGCAAGCGTGAGGTCATGAGTTTGATCCCAGGTACCAAAAACAAACAAACAAACAAATAAATAAATACAACACCTTGAAGTGTATAGCTAAATTTGCAAGAATGTATGAGTAAGACCCAGGAAGTAAAAACAAAGACAGAACTGAAAACCCAAAGCTCTTATGCACAGACTCTGCCATCTTCTTGGCAGGGGTTTCTGAGCTTGGTATGAAGATATCTGGGTTCAGGCAGCACCGTCGGATTAAAGATGAAACCCTCGGTACCTGAGTTGCAATAAGACTTTCTTATAGAAAGACCCAACTCTTAAAAGTGCCAAGCCTTTGAGACATACAAGGCAGAATTTTTTTAAAGCCTTCTTGCATATGGTTACAAACAAAATTTATTCATCTCATACTGAACAAATACTGAGTACCATCTGACTCAACCAAGAAATCACATTACTAACAAATGAGTATAGTTCTGACACTTCTATTAGTTTGTAGCTTTGTTTCCTTTGAGACAAAAGTGAAACAATGACAGCTGTGTCAGAACTTTACTCACTGATCAGTGGGGTAAGGGACTTCCTTGCTGAATCAGGTGGTGGTTTTTAAGAACAAAAAGAATATTTACATGTTCAATTTTGGGGCTGTTCACACAACTGTAAGAGCTTCAGACACAATACACTAAAATTTTACCAGTATTACTAATATTTTCAATATCACTTTCTTAAATCTAGAACAACAAAAGGATGGTTTGCATTTTGGCTTGTTTTTATTTGGTTTGGCTTGGTTTGGGTACTGAAGATTGAACCTTGGAGGCTTTCACACTGAGCTACATTCCAGCCCTTATCTTACTGAGACAGGATTAGTTAAATTGCTCAGGCTGGATTTGAACTTCAGATCCTCCTGGCGCAACCTCCCAGAACACTGGGATTACAGGCATGCACCAACATGCCCAGCAACAATGGATGCTGGTCACTGCTGTAAAAATATGCTTTGCATTTTTTTAGAGACTCTCCAGGAACGAAAAACAAACATGCAACAGTGACTATAGTCCATAAAACCTAAAAAATTTGCTAAACTGCTTTTGGTCTAGTCAATCAACAAAGCAATAAGCCCCTCTGATCTATGGAGTTTTCTGATTCCATGAGATAAACACTATGGCCAATTTAAAGCTACCAACATGACAGTATTCAACATTTGGAAGAAATGTATAGCAGTGTACTGTGACATAATATTTTGATTACAGAGATACAAGAGAAATAAACCTTACCTCACAGATAATAGTAAAAAGCAGTAAAAGGATTTTAGGAAATAATGACTTGAGTATTCATTATGCTTGTTTTAATTTAGCTTATATATCAGTATATAAACTTATTATATTAGTTTATATAAGTTTATATATGATTTTAAAATAGCAATTTAAAAACCGCTATTTTTAAAAATGGCTATTATTATTAATAGCTTTGTTGAACAACCAACTTGCAAAGCTCCTGAAAATTTAACAATCATTTCTCCTGAACCAGAGTGAGCTGATTCCAGTATACCATTCTGTATAAGGTTGCACACACTTCCCATAGAAACCACTTCAGTGTAGATAAGCTTATACTCTCAACTTAATGTAGCACATCGAGAAATAATCTACTATGCAAGAAATGAAGTGAACAGTAAAATAAAATGCACAGGAACTCCAGGAAACACCATTATCTAATGAGACAATAAAACGGCTATGTTTAAAAGGACTTCTAAAATCAAAACATGATAAATAAGATACAGAGAAAAAAGATCAGAGAAACAATCATAAACAAATAATTGCAGGTACATGTTTTCCCTGGGTATTTAAAAGAATTCAGTAATAAAAGAGTAACAACTCAAGTGATAATCTATTATACTACTCTACAGACAGTGATGATTGAAAGAATTACTGAGGTAAGATCTTAAATCAAGCACCAACGTAGGCAGCCATTCAACTTGAAATTTTGCATCTACTCTTACAGGGTTTGTTTTCTTTCTACTGGACAGGTGTCCAAATATTACTGTCCCTCTCCACAGTGTCAACACTACTATCTCTGTAGAACTTTCCCTTTTTTCTACTATCCTAAGAAACTCTTTAAATTGGTTTTTATCTGACACAGAGAAATCAGATAATAAAGGTCCACTGACTTCCATAAAACTAGGACATAAATATGTACATGTCCTACAATCAGAAAATTAAATATAGTAGAGAAATAATCAAATTACCTAATCTGCTTCCATTTCTGGGCATTGCCATGAAGGAGCCAAGGCTGCCTCCAATAACACTGTGGGGTCTCCGCAACGGGGGCTTCTTGAAAGACCCTGTGTACTGGTGGAGGAAGGAATGCATACTGTGAGACGTGGGAGGCCTGCCATTCTTCACAATAGGCTCTGTGGTTCACAATATCCAAAAATCATTCCATCGCCAGCCCAAGATTCAGGATCATGTGAAAAGGATTGGGAAGGCAAGACAGAAAACAAAACAAAATGCTGTAACAGAGATCATTATATTTAGCCTTACTTCTTTGGCTATCTAATACAAATACTAAAGTTAAATAATTTCTATGAAAAATATTTACTGAAAATAAGTTGGTCTAATAACTTACCTCTTCATTTTTTATATAACCAAAATTAACAATCACCAAACTATTAATGTAACCTATCAGTTACTTGCTTATTTCAATATATCTTAAGATTATTTCCACAGTACTCTTCCATGTACTGACTAGGTCAATAAAACAGAAATATTTAAGTGTGTGTCAATATAGAGGGCTCTGAAATTCCTGCCCAAGTTTGGACTTTTTTTTTTTTTTTGCGGCACCGGGGATTGAACTCACAGCCTTGCGCCTGCCAGGGCAGGCGCTTAAGCCGCTGAGCCAAACTCCCGGCCCTGGTTTTTTGAGGCAGGGTCGCACTATGTAGCTCAGGTCGGCCTTGTGCCGTGTTGTAGCCCAAGCCGGCCTCGAACTCACAACGCTCCGCCTACCTCAGCCTCCCGAGTGCTGGGATTAAAGGCGTGCGCCACCACGCCCGGCTAAGTTTGGACTTTTTAATATAAGAAGTCTTTAAATAATTACAGACTCATTAAAGCACAAAGTATCCAAATACAGTAGTTAAAAATTATTTCAGTGGGAAAAAATCTGAGTCAGATTTTGCTTGAATGTCTGTTTTAATTCTTTTGAATATATCCTTAGAAATGGAACTGCTGGACTATATAGTTCTATGTTTAACTTTCTGATGAAATGAGATGGATTAATTTTTCCTAGTTTTTAAGAAATTAAACACTTAGGGCTGAGGATTTAGCTCAGTGGCATATACACCTGCCTGGCAAGTGTGAGGTCATGAGTTCAATCCCCGCTACCAAAAAAAGAAATTAAACATCTAATACTTTTTCAGTTAAAAGAAATCCAATGAGCTTGGAATTCTTTCTCCTTACAGATACTTTAGAAAAACGACACATCAGTTTATGAATTTTTGCACAAACATTTCATTTCCTACTTAAGAAAAGCAGTACTAAGATAAGGTCAGCATGCTTAAATCAACAAAGTTTGTAAACTTTCAACTTATTTTTAACACACTGACTACAAATTCAGGATTCATCCTTCCCTAGATTCAGTCCACCTGTCAATGTGCAAACATCCAAGTTAAATACACCCAGAAATGTGAATTATAATTACATTAACTGAATTTAAAACTTCACAGTGCAGCTTAGTTATCAAAAAGGCAAAACTATTAACTCAAAATCTATTTAGAAGAGGAATATGCACCAGTGAGAAATTATGTGTATATATACAACCAAAAGTATACATATTGTAATTTTTTCAAGATGTTTACAGTACTACTTCTCAAAATGTGTACTTCCCTATTCAACTGGTTCTAGAGTATGCATGACAGCTACATAACTATATATAATGCAAGACTAATAGGACTGTGGTCATACAAGCGATTAAACAAGAGACAGCAGATCAAAAATTGATCCAAAGAGAGTTTACTCAGGGAAATAATAAACTACATTCTTCATACACCATACTACCACTGTCATTGTCTGACATTAGACACAAAGACCATTTTTGACTTTACAAACTCGCATCATGTATGTGCAGGTCAAAAAGTAATATTACACAGTCATAATAACTTGACATAGACTATGCTTGTGCATGACCTACCTTAGAAGCTTTCTGTGCTTTAAAAAAAAACAAAAAACAGAAAACTAAACTCCATAAGGACAGAATGTGTTGGATAGAACCAGTTATCAGGCACTGTTGGTGACCAAACACATGTAGAATCTCTGCCAAGGGTGCTCGTGTGTTATTACATAAAGAGAATAAGCAATAGCAGGTTATAGTAAGTAGTATATGCTACCAGAAATCTCTGCAACCCCAGAAAAACCCGTGTTTGTTATGAAGTCTTCAAGTATTATTTCAAGCAGCTCAGTCCAACAGAGCTCCACTGGTTTTCTTTTTATCTATAAGAATTAATATTATAATAAAAGGAAGTTTTAATAATAAACTATTAGAAAAAATTACATATTTTTAACATTTCACTATTTGTCACAAACTGTGTCTAATATTAAAATATTCCAGAACACATGCAGTCTAAAAAGTAGCTTTTCAAAATGTTTCTTTGATTCATAAGTTTTTCCTAAAAAAGGTAAAAAGAGATTTGCCTTAGTCAAATGCACACTAAGAATGTGCTCTAGAAACTATTCACCAAGATGCATACTGGGCTTATTTCAGTCCTGAACATCACTGGCAAACATACTGGCAAGACTTTTCTGTCCTAAGAATGAACACACTGGATTTAATTAACATGAAGTCTTCAATGGGACTCTGGATATTGCTCCATGTATCCAGTAGAGATCATCTTACAAGAGGAAGAAAAAATTATAAAATTATCTTTGGGGGCCGGGAGTTTGGCTCAGCAGCTTACGCGCCTGTCAGGCAGGCGCGAGGTTATGAGCTCGATCCCCCGTGCCACAAAAAAAAAAAAAAAAAAAAAAAAAAAAAAAAAAAAAAAAAAAAAAAAAAAAAAAAAATCTTTGGAATTTGATCCAAATGCAAAATTTTCCCCTCTTACATATAATTGTACGCTAATTATTATTTTACATTTCCTACTAAGCCCATCTCCTCTCTATCTTAAAAAAAAAAATGGTAATATCAAAGGAAAACATTAGCAAAACCAAGAGGGTCTGAGAAAACAGATGTGATGCTGTAGACTGAATGAAAAAAACCTAAGTTACAATGTACTAACTAACTATACCAACAGTCACCCAACAACCTGGAGACCCTTGAGTCAGTATTACCCTTTTGAAAAAACCAAACAGGGTATCTAAAGCCTGAGTAAGATAAATGACATCCAGAGCCAACCAACTCCTTTAGTATACTAGTGTATTCCAAATCACAACCCACGACTTGTGACTTAAAATGCAGCCCCTTCCCACAGTACCTTTCCCTCTCTCATAACACAAGCATCTATATGGAATGCAAGCAAGACTGTGTTCATGTTTTCACCCACTGTAAACAGAATTCTGTAAGAGCAGAATTTCAAGGCACAAGCAATGATGGCTTGCCACACACTCTACATATGCTAACACACTGGCAGCCATTCATGTAAGTTCTTTCCTGAGTATTATGACATCCCTAGGGTTATTTTAGTTTTAAGTATGTAGCCATGTTCTAACACTTTCACATTTGCATTCTATTTAACAAGCTGTTTTATTTTACATTAACATATTACTGTTTTGAATTGTAAAAAGCACTGTGAAGTACATGAAGCACTATGTCTACCTGCCTTAAGCACTCTCAACACTATGGACAGGCTCCAGTAAACAAAATACAAGAGTAAAAACACTCGTAATGATAGTCCCTGTGTATATAGTTTACTGTAAAACTACGATTAAATAATAGGAATTTCAAAAACTTCTTATGCATTTTAACTCAGGTTATAAAAAATAACAAAAATGAAAAAAATACACTGTGACCAAAAAATACAGTGACAGTTAAATTTGCTTAAAAATTTGGGTTACCATAAAATATGTTACTATTAATCCTCCTCAAAAATACCCCTTCACTTCAAGCACAATTAGCCCATCACTTCTGCCATTCTCTGAAACAGTTAAGTCCTCTTTTACATCTTTAATTGCACTATTGTGGCTGCCTCAACATACTAAATCAATTCAAAATGTTTACCTTTCATGGTTGTTTTGACTCTGGGGAAGAAGCAGAAGTCACAGGTACCAGAACCAATGAATAAGGTGAAAAAGGACAAATCATGGTGCTTTTATGAGACTGCTAAGACTGCCTAGTCATTAAATGGCACTCAGCAGTAGTATTCACCATATTTTTGATGATACCTCATAAAGACACTCATGAAAGAAGACTTCCTTACCTGCTTCAAAAAGCAGTATGAAGCCGGGCGTGGTGGTACACGCTTTTAATCCCAGCACTCGGGAGGCTGAGGTGGGAGGAGCGTTGTGAGTTCGAGGCCGGCTTGGGCTACAACGTGAGTGCAAGGCCAGCCTGAGCTACACAGTGCGACCCTGCCTCAAAAAAACCAGGGCTGGGAGTTTGGCTCAGCGGCTTACATGCCTGCCTGACAGGTATGAGGTTGTGAGTTCAATCCCCAGTGCCACAAAAAAAAAAAAAAAAGCAGTATGAATTAATAAAAAGGTGTCTTTTTAAATGTAAACATTCACCATATATTTTGATTATCCCTTATAATTTGAAAAGTTATTTAATAGCATAATGTTATACAAATTATTCTTACTTATGAACTAATAAGAAAACAGATAAGTGGAATGGAATAACTTATCAGGGTTTGACACAAAGTACTGTCACATTATTGGAGTCACTGTAGAATATTCCAGTAAGTATGTAAAAGCTATATGATCTTTTCTTTCCTAAGAAATAAGCAAATGAGAGAAACAAAAGGATGCTACTAGGAATCTATCTGGACAGTAAATTTACTTTCTATTTATAAAGTAATTGAATGAGGAACATCTATTCCATCCCAAATATTTACCATTATCTTTGCTGCTGTTTTCTTCAATAGTCATTTGTTCGGCCAGTTCAGATAATGATTCATCAATAGTCTGGCTTCCTCGAAGTGTGAGGGATAGCCTTCTCTTAAACTTTTTCATCCTATCAGTTGAACGTGGCTTGAAAATTCCTGAAAGTAAAGAATGAACACAAAATTAAAACTATAAATATTTTACTGCACAAGAAACAGTAAAATATACCTGTGTTTCCTAGGAACCTTCAAAATGGAACACAGTGAGGAATTCTACTAAATTCACAAAATTCAATCCTTTATTTAAAAAAACACATCTACTCTGATTAGTTATTTATTTACTTCTTTGGTGTCAACAGAAGAGCAGGAATTCTGCATAACTGAAGATTGAGATTCTAAGCATAATAATTACATTTGTTGTTGTTGTTTTGTTTTGTTTTCTATTTTTGAGATAGGATCTTGCAGTTCCCACTGGCAGGAACTCACTACATAGCTTTGGCTGGACTTGAACTCATGGTGAGCCTCCTGCTTCAGCTTGTGCTGGGATTACAGGCATGCACCACCAAGCCCAACAATAATTAAATTTAGAAGAAATGCAAATTTTCGGCAGGCACGGATCAGGAAGCAATATGGACTGCCCTCCGGGGTCCTGATCCCAGGACCTTGGAGGAGAACTAGTAGGGCCCCTCCGGGACCCCCGCCCGACCCGCGCGGCGCAGGCACGGATCAGGAAGCAATATGGACTGCCCTCTGGGGTCCTGATCCCAGGACCTTGGAGGAGAACGAGTAGGGCCCCTCCGGGACCCCCGCCCGACCCGCGCGACGCAGGCACAGATCAGGAAGCAATATGGACTGCCCTCTGGGGTCCTGATATCAGGACCTTGGAGGAGAACGAGTAGGACCCCTCGCGGCACCGACGCGCGGGCTTTGAATCGGGGACAAACACTAACCCCCCCCCAACCCCCCCCTCCCCGTAAGCAACCTGCTGTTTCGGAGGTCTGGCTGGATTAATAGCAACCAAGGAACATCAACCAACTTTTGTTTTGTAGATTTGGCCAGGCCTCTGGGCAGCAACCCAAGCATCTCTTTATAGCAGGCAATGTAGCAAATATGGGGGATTCTCGTCTGTCTTGTCTTTTATTATTAATAAAGTATTAAAAAAAAAAAAAGAAATGCAAATTTTCTTAGAATGTACTTTCTAAAAACCAACATAGTGGAAATATCAAGACTAGTCTGATGCTTACATTCTACCATAAGTCTCAATCATCATACAGGAACCAGCCAGTGACATCTTAACAGACATCGCTAGCAGGCAGAAGAGGTGAGAGGGGAAGACAAAGAATTTCATATGAGGTTTTACTAGCCCTTTTTCAGGTTAGGAAAAATGCTCAAAGAACTTTCTTGACTCAAGTCAGACTCAAGTAAATAATGGAACTGCAATTTAAAAATGGGGTTACCATTTAGTTTTTCTTCCACATTACAATTTTTCTGAAATCGGGATGTAACTCCGTTACTGAGATACCAAGACATATTTGACAACATTTTTTCATTTTCTTAGAGCTACAACTTAGAGTGGAGTCTTAGCCATAACGAGACTTGATAAAATCAATTCTTCAACAATTTACCCACAACTTCTTCCCTAAATTGCTATTTCTGAGTAGTGATAGCTTATCAAATTATTGTACAAACTGTAACTATTATCCCAAATAAGAATAAGGGCATTCTGGCAGGCGCAAGGTTGTGAGTTCCACCCCCAGTAGCAAAAATAAAAAAATAAAAAAAGGCATTACAACTCTCCAATGCTAAAATACACGAGGTTTCCCACCCAGCTCTGTTTATCTATTTTCCAACTGTATTTTGCTTACTTTCTCATCTTAAGATTCTAAGTAGTTAAGTTTATGGAACAGATGATTTCTGCATAAAGTATCAGTCATGGAACAATTTTTGTTCAAATGCTACGGGAAGAGTATCAAGCACAAATTTGTAAGTGCAAATAATTCCAAGTTTTATATCCATGATACACATTAATTGTATTTTTAAAAAGAAACTACTATAGTAAAAATATAAAACCACACACATTAAAATAGCAAGAAATGCAACTATACTCAAATAAGGACTCTTTTCACCCATAAGCTGTAAGATAAGAGATTTGGTTTGGTGAAATATTAAAAAGTTCCTATATTTAATTTGCTTTGGCTGTCATACCAAAAAGACAAATCATGCTGCTGAATATTTTCAATTTACTTATCTTCTAGGTTACTATTCCTCTTTTCAAATGTGTATAACTTGCAGTTAAACCTATCTATTGTGCTCTTAATTATAGTTGCCATATTTTTGATTTCAGCATTTCATGATTTTTTTTCTGTAAATTAATGTTCTCTTCTGAAATTTTCAATCTCAGTATCTATTTTCATGAAGAGATCAGTTATTGAATTATAAAGCCCCTGTAACTCCAATGTCACCATAATCTGGATTTGTTTCTATTGTCAATGTTTTCCTTTTGATCTTATTTTGTGTCCAGCAATTTTTTTCTTTATTGACTGCCAAACTGTATGTGAATAACCGTATGAAAATGCCTATGGAAAAAATTTAGTCTCTGGATGCTGTTACCTTTCTTCATACAGGATTTAATTTTTGTAGTAGAGTAAGAACAGATCCATCAACTTAATCCAGTCAGACTGCTCGCTACTGAGTTTCAGAGACTATAAAGTCTGGTCACTGGCTTGTTCTTACTCATATGGTGTGGCCCTTCAGGAGATTCAAAAGTAAACTTACAGCAGAGCAACAACAAAAACAACAAACTACTAGAAGTACCATTCAACTTTCTCAGTTGCTTTTTGTTCATCTCTTCTGCCCTACTCGGCTTTTATGTCCTTATCCAAATCAGTTTAGCCATTGGAAAATGCAAGAGGAAACCCAACACCAAATGTGTCCATCTCATTTCTCTCTTGAATCTTGATTTCTCAAGTCTTGGTTGACTCAGAAGTGCTAAAAGACCTTCAAAAGGATTTCATTTCCCTATCATCTTTAATAGTTTTGACAGGAACTTAAGTCTTCTGTAAATTACTCCATCACAGGCAAAAAAAAGGGCGGGGTTGACACAGTTTAGCAAAGATAATATTCATGTTTCGCCAAGCTAGGTCAATTTATGAGACAGTAAACTCAAGAGCAGATTCCAACAACAACAACAAAAAAAAATGTAGCACATCTTAAATATTATATTCTTCACTTCTGAGAGTCAACCTTTATTGTTCTGCTTTGACAGTCAGTATGCCATGCCATTTGTTAAAACATATCAGATATTTAAGGCAAATACGGCTACTGTCACTCTCATCTATCTTTTTGTTTCTGTAACTTTACACTAGAGGTAGTCTCCTTTGTAAGGTTCTTAAAATCATCCTGTGCATAAAAAGGCAACTCAGCAGGTGCCTGAACTCTGGACATGCTGAAGAAAGGACAAACCTGAAAGGTACTCTGGAAGATAAACTATAAGCCCTTGGAATATCCTACGTATAAGAATGTATCTGTATACCTGAGACTGGATCATACCAAACATATTGTTTCTTGTAGTGCTAGTGATCTAAACCTAGGGCCTTGCACACCTAGGTAAATCTTTATCATTGAACTCATCCCCAGTACTCATACCAGATAATTTACATTAACAACGTGAATTATGGTCAGTGCCTATTTTTGTATACCTGGAGCTCCGGGTCATGTGGGAGCAGGAAGGATAGGAGAGATTAGGGACTAAGTAGCTAGCTAAAATCAGTCATACGGGCACTCCATGCCTACCAAACTGATTCCCAACAAAAATCATGAATCCAAAGATTAATGTAAGTTTCCCTGGTGACATTCTTTGTGCATAATAACACACACAGTTATTTGAAGAATTAAGTGCTCCCTGTGCAATTCCAATAGGAAGCTACCTGTGCAATTCCAATAGGAAGGACAACTAGAAGCTCACATCTGCTTTCTTTTAGGCTCACCCAAAATATCTTCTCCTCCTTATTTTAACTTGACTCTCTTTAGATGTCATAAATTATAACCACAAGCTTAATAGCTGTTTTCTGAGTTCTGTGAGTCCTTACAGATTTGGTATTGAGGACCCCAACACACACTGTTCAAGAAGTCTATACTGTATGTCCCAACAAAAACATAAGAGCTGGCAGTTCATAACTACCAACTTCAGACACCAGCCTTCTCCAACAGTCATATGGTCACCAATGTCCACTCAACTAAATAAACATCAGTTCAGAAACTCAGCATGATTTTTGAAAATGTGCTGACCATAGGACCTGTTTATTATTCTAGATGACCAAGATAAAATAATGCATGACAGAAATCTTAATACAGAATTAACTCACATAACATATGAATACAGTATAGACTTGATTATATATGGATTCAGTATTTATTATAGTATAAAGTTCAGCTATCTAAAACAGCAGCCAAATGTTAAATGTGGTTAATGAACACTTGAAAAGTGCTTGATTCAAACTAAATCGTGTTGTAAAATATACAGTGAATTTTAAAGACAGTATAATAAAAGAATGTGAAAATATCTCAGTGCTTACTGTCAAAATTATAGAAAAAAGGAAGTACAGTGATAGTTGCCAGTGAAGGAGAGGGAAGGATAGGAATGGGTAAAGAGTTAAAGGGTAAAGAGTTTCAGCTTTCCAAGACAAAAAGACTTCTAGAGATGTGTAGTGATATGGTTGCATAGCAGTATGAATTAATAATAAAAAACTATACAATGAAAAGTGGTTTAGATAGTAAATTTTATATGTATTTTTAAAATTTTTGGGGAAACTCTGTTATCTCATAAAAACACAACTGTTTTACTAATAATATGTTGGAAAAACAGAAATGTTTGATCAGGTAAGATATATTACTAAACTCTTTTAAAAACACTTTTATAATATGCCTTTGAATATTTTAAAATTACATATAATATCCATATTATGTTTCTATTGAACATGCTGGTACACAGCATCAAGTAGATGTTGGTGGTTTCAAGCTGGGTAGCCAAAAAATAAAATGAGTGACATAAGCCTTAATCTTTGCCTCATATGATGCATTTGAACAACAGTACATATCCAGGGAACTTTATTTTATAACTCAGAGTAGTACACATGACACTTTTCAAAGAGTGATGACAATTCTAGTATATAAAATAACTTCAAAGATATTTTCTGTCAGAGATAAAAATTTCTAACTCATAAAACAAGAGAAAAACGTTTTATTATGAAGTTAAACCTTAATACAAAATTTTCAAAGAAAAAATCTCTGAAAAGGTCCCTTTTTATCTTTTATGATACAATTAACATTTTTTAAAATATGATGAGTACATGTTTGTAGTACATAATGTTTACATTCATCTTAGCGAGCAGGTACATGTACCAATGTATCTTAATTATTTTTATTCCCTTTCCAACTGTGTTTAGATCCCTTTCCCATTTACAAATAATCTATCTTCTTGTTTTCTATTGTATTTCTTTTTTAAAAGTTATACTTTGGGTTTCTCATATAAGAGAAGTTATGCAATATTTATGCTTGGATACAACTAGTATTTTAATTAAATAACAATAATTACTAAACACAGATGGTAAAGAATTTCATTACAACAGCCTAAATCACTATTAATGAAATAATATTCCCACATGAAACTGGTTCACTGACATCCCTTAAGAGTTTGATTAAAATATTTTTTGAGGGACTGTTAGAATCTTCACGTTGCTGTTTCTATGAATAGTAAAATGTGATTTATAGTGAGTGTTTAAGTTAGTTTTATGTTTAATTCATGCCACTAAAAAAGCTATTTTTCACCCCTGAAGTGAACACACTATATGTAAAATGATCCCTAAAGACAAATTTCACAATTGTTTTAATATTTTAAAGAGTGAACTAGATAGTGTACTATTCTAAATGCTCACATTTCAGCATAAATGTCCTTTCTTAACTCTATTTCTTTATGTTACTTACATTTTTAGATACCACATATCATATATACACCTACCTATACATACATATTTGCACATGAGATGTATGTTTAAATACATAAAATTGTGTGTATATACTGCAAAATGACTTTTATCCTTTTGTAGCTATCAAAAATATCTCTAGCTTTTTAAATCATAACTAGAGCAAAATGAATATAGTAAAAGGATACAAAATGACAGCATAAATCTTCATATATACATATGCTTATACACCTAGGCAGCTGAAAATGTTCAATATCGGTTCCCAATTATAAATACACAAAAGAAACTTGACGTATACTGCATTGTCATATTTCCCTTGGGCTAAACTAGTTCTGGGATTATCCACTACACAATTAACAAAAAATTTCATATTTCTTTTATTCTGAAAACAAACTATTCCATCCACTTACAAAATGCAGACAGCCATGCTGAAATGCCAATTAAGTTTTGCACAAGGAAGAAAAAATACGTGTACCCACACATGTGCATGCACACATGGACATACACACACACTTTTGTAAAAAAGACAACAATCACAAACATTCCCAAAGCAAGCCCTTATCTACAGGTCTTGACTTGTAAAGATGGTGCTATACTTTACTTCTTGATAGTTCTAAAAACAAAATCTGGGCACATTTTTACCTTATATTCAAATACAGATTAAAGGACCTACTAGAGCAGTAATCTATTGTTAATGTCTTTGGAATATTTTTAAAACAATTGTCTTGTTAGTAGCAGGAAAAAAACCTAAAGATTAAATATTGTTGTTTAAATGCCTCAAGAATGAGCCTTTACGTAAATAAGTAAAACTGACATATACAACAAATTGAGCATTTAAGATTAAAGTCTAAGGCTGAAAAGGCAGCCATGTTTCTCTATTTATTTTTGCTGTTGCCAATCTTTCTGAAATATCAAGTTGAGCAATATAATTTCACCATAAAGACAGGTTTAATTCTTTATAACGTTTCCTACATCAATCATTCCGGCTTTAAATAAAACCTATTGTAAATCAGGTGAACTTAATAAATGGCACAATATTGTTATTTTTCTGAATATTTTAATGATTAAACTATGATAAACACTGAATATTCAAGGACACATAAGCTAATCATACAGAGTAAGAAATAATTGATAAAAATTAAGTTGTATGTTCTTCATACAACTTTGCTATTCATGAACACAAAATGATTATATAAAACACTAACAAAGCATAGATAATTAAACAGATGATTAAAATTTCAATCATGCTTATGGTTTTTTTCCTACATTTAAAAATCATAATTATTTATATGCTCAAATCTGAGGCTGACTCCTTTTCTTCAATAGTATGAATAGTCAACTACACAAAGCAGTAAAAACATAGATTTCCCCTACTCATAAACACCATATGAGAAGGACAAGGTAAGATTACTGTAAAACATGCGATACAAAATGTCAAGCATCCCAGAGAAGCAACCAGAATCAACTGTAGAACCTGACAGGACACTTAAAACAACCCGCATACTGTCTGCTGAAGGGAGAGTCTGATGATCTTGATAGGAGAACCAAATTAGCAAACCAGCAGCTACCTACCAGTCCCTGCTCCGCAACCCTGCTATGGCGTTAGAGATTTTCAGCCTACATTCTGGCAGCACTGAAGTATGCAGTGGAGAATCCTCTTCTCCAAAAACTTGAGCTGCATGCTTTGCTCAACCTGGCAGATCTCAGAGAGACAGGCACAAATAGCCTTTTTCAAGCCCCCTGGAAAAGCAGGGGCTATCAGTTCTCCTCTATCCCCATCTATGACAACATTTAAAGAAGCTTTTTTGGTCAGATATTTCAATGCCCTTGTCAGGTCACTGGCTGACTGTACAGAATAAAACTTTAGTAGTCTCATGTAAGGAATATACTATTTGCAAAAATAGTTTGAGAAAGTCACAAACGTATAGCAATAGCCCTCAGCTAGCAAGAAAAAGTGAAGGAATGAATCTGACTTTGACAGCTACTACATTATAATAGTAATATCCAGTCATTACAATGTCCAGTCCCAATAAATAATAACAATATATTGTTTGCAAAAATAGTTTGAGAAAGTCACAAACATATAGCGATAGCCCTCAGCTAGCAAGAAAAGGCAAAGGAATGAATCTGACTTTGACAGTTACTACACTATAATAGTCACAATGTCCAGTCCCAATAAATAACAAAACATGCAACCAAACAAGAAAGCAGGGCCATTAACAAGGGGGGAGGGGTTGGACAAAAACAAAAAGAAGCACTGAGGAACCATTCCTAGAGAAGCCCAGAATTTGGAATTAGTAGTTAAATATTAACTGTCCTAATATGCTCATAAAGCTAAAAGGAACCCATGGACAGAACTAAAAGAAATCAGAAAAACAAAGTAGGAACAAAATGAGAATACCAATAAAAAGAAAGTATTAAAAGGAACCAAACAAAAATTTCAGAGCTAAAAAGAAAATAAGTGAAATGAAAAATGTACTAGAGGAATTCAACAAGACTTAAGCAGGCAGAAATAAAGATCAGCAAATTTGAAGGTAAGAAATTCAAAATGATCCACTCTCAGAAAAATAATGAAGAAAAAAGAGAGGCAGAGAAGCCTTTGGGATAACATTAAGTACATCAACACAAATAATACAGGAGTTCCAGAAAAGATGAGAAAAGTAGAGACAAAAAGATTCTGAAGAAATAATGGCCCCAAATATCCAACTCATATGCAAGACATGAATATACAATTCTAAGAACCTCAAAGTAATCTAACACAGACATCCACACTATGACACTTGACATTCAAAGTATAGGAGAAAAAAATTCTGAAAGTAGAAAGACAGAAGTAACATATAGAAGGGCTCCTCAGTGAGATTAGTAACTGATGTCTCATTAGAAATATGAAGAACAGATGAAGACCAACAAATGGTGCTATCAAACTCTGAAACTGTAATACCAAAAATGAAGATGGGCTCTAACACCACATGCAAGAGTTCACTCAAAAAAAAGCCAGGCGTGGTGGTGCACACCTTTAATCCCAGCACTCGGGAGGCTGAGGTAGGTGGACGTCGTGAGTTCGACGCTGGCTTGGACTACAACGCGAGTGCAAGGCTGGCCTGAGCTACGTAGTGCGACCCTGCCTCAAAAGCTATGGCCATGAGTTTGGCTCAGTGGCTTAAGCGCCTGTTTGACAGGCGTGAGGCTGTGAGTTCGATCCTCGGTGCCACCAAAAAAAAAAAAAAAAGTTCACTCAAAATGGATCAAAAAGCTCAATGTTACAACTATAAAACTCTTAAAACATGGGGAAATATTCCTGACACTGCACTTGGCAATTTCTTAAATATGGCATCAAAGGCACAGGTCACATACAAAAAACTAAACTTGACAAATTTACAACTTTTATGCATACATATATCCAATAAGGGTTTAATATTCAGAAAGAACTCAACAACAACAACTATCCAACTTAAAAATGGGCAAAGATCTTAAAGGTATATTTCCCCAAAGAAGACATACATATGGTCAATCAATACAAGTAAAGATGCTCAACATCACTACTATCAGAGAAATACAAATCAGATCCACAATGAGATACTATAGGATCCCTATAACTGTGGTTGTTTATTCTAAAAAACAGAAAATTGCTGTCCTTGAGGATGTGGACAAATTGGAACGCTAATGCCATTGCTGATCTAAATAGGAAATACTACGGCCACTGTGAAAAATTGTGGTTCCTCAAAAAGTTACACATAGGATAAACATATGAACCAACATTTCTGCTCCTATGGATATACTCAGAACTGAAAACAGACTCAAACAGATAACTGTATCCCAATGTCAACAGCAGCATTACTCAAAATAGCTGAGGGGTAGAAACAGCCTGTTAATAAAAAAAAAAAAAAGAAAAAAAAAGTATTAAAAAGTATGGCCAGTAGCCAAGCGTGGTTGCGCATGCCTTTAATCCTAGCACTCGGGAGGCTGAGGCAGGAGGATCGTTATGAGTTTGAGACCAGCCTGGGCTGCAAAGTGAGTTCAAGGCCAGCCTAAACAGCACAGTGAGACCCTGTCTCAAAAAACAGGACCAGGGATTTTAGCTCAGTGGCATAGGCAACTGCCTGGCAGGCGCAAGGTTGTGAGTTCCATCCCTGGTACCAAAAAAAAAAACAAAAAAGTATTGCATATACATGACCATATACAATGAAATACTATTCTATCAAAAAAGAATGAAGCTCTTGATACCATTAAGCTAAATAAAATAAATTAGACACAAAAAGATAAATATTTTACAATTATACTTTTACAAAATATCTACAATAGGCAAATTACAGAGACAAAAAATACAACAGATTACACCAAGAATTTGAGGAAAGGGGAGACAGGAGAGCTACTGTTTAACTTAGTACAGCATTTTTGTTAGTGACTATTACAAAACATTTTGATTGTACTTAGTGTCACTGAACAGTATATAAAATATTTAAAATAGTGGCTTTTGTTATATATATTTACTGCAATTAAACATTTAACCACTGTTTTCATAGATATTTATATCAGTTTTTAAATATGGCTAACACTTGATTTTAGTATAATTTTATTGAAAGAACTGTCTAAATTATTTCAATGTAAAGTCAACCTATATCAATTATGTTGAACACAGTAATAATCATGAGAGCTACTGTTTATGACAGATAGAGATACTCTCAATTCAACACTAAGAAGCCAAACAGACTATAAAGAACCTTTTTATTTTTCAACTCAAAGTTGAGGATGCAAACCAATATTCTAGAAGGAACAAGTCCTTTCCAAGAAAGAAAAACGGGCTAGGGTGGTGGTAGCAAACCTATGGCATGTGTGCTGCAGTGGGCTGTTTATATCAATGAAAACTCTAAAAGGTTCACCATCACTGTGCTAGGTCATGGAAAAGAAGTGAGCAATAAAACTAGCTTCCCTTAAACAATCTTTCGGGGAAACAAGAAGGCTGGCAACAGATTAAGCTCCTGAGCAGCTTTATCACAAAGCTAATCAAATTGGAAAGAATCCTTTTCAAATATTGGGGATACATGGGGGACAAGGGTGAGAAAATAGAACATAAATGCTGGGGACAGGGATGGAGAGCTGAGAAAAATCCCTGTCCACTCAGCACAGCAACATCTCCAAACACAAGGCCACACCCACCAAAGGAAAGCAGCAGGGTATTATAGTAGATCAGTGCTTTCTCCAGAGGTGAAGAAAGGCATGGCTGGGGCTAGAGAGAAAAGAAAACACCAACCTGCTCAAAATAGCTGAGCTATGAAAAAGAGGGAACGATATCTCCCACAGTTCAACAAACTGCTGTTGGGATATAAAGGACAGACAGATTTCCTGAATCTCATAGGTATCAGATCCCAAACCTTAATGAAGGGAAAGTCCTGATTCTGCCCTTGAAATATCTGATATCAGTGGTGAACTAAGCAGCATCAATAAAGCCACAAAGTTCCAACTCAATTAGATTGACTTGGCCCCTGACAGAATTCTTCAGTCTGCACTGCTCTTTTTCAAACAGTGTCTGATGTCAGAGACCAAGAAACAGAAAAATGTGACCCACGACCAACAACAAAAATACAGTAAGAGCCAGACATGGTGGCACATGCTTGAAATTCCAGCACTCTGGAGGCTGAGGCAGTGGGAAGACCATGAGTTTGAGGACAGCCTAGGCTACACAGAAAGTTCAAGGCCACCTTGAACTACTTAGTGAGAGCCTGTCTCAAAAAAAAAAAAAAAAAAAAAGTTTCAGCATCAATGCACTAACTGGTTTTTACTTTGCTGCTGAGATAATTTTTTAATTATTAAGGTTTATCAAGTAGCTTAATTGGATTAGATGTATGCTTTTTATTTTACTTTTTGAGTTTCCATATAAAAAATTAGAAGGGATATATAAAATCCATACTATACATGTCACTATAGAGAAGAAAGCAATGCTACTCACTGTTATTAACATTTCAGTCAACCAAATGTCTCTTTGTGTAAGTGACACTCATACAATGATTTATGGAATATGAGATCCCTCAGGATACTAAAACATGTTACTTGAAAGTATTCCATGGTCAAATTTAAAAAAAAAAATTTAAACTAAGACCTCACTATGCTGGCCATAGTAGAGGTTGGTCTCAAACTCAAGTCTCCCAAGAAGGTGAGACTATAGGCACCTGCCACTGTGCCCAGTTCTAATAAATTTTGGAAAGCTAAAACAAAGTAGAAAAGCCTAAGACTTAATATATTGGCCAAATAATATCACTATTTTAACATTCTATAAATCTAATACTAACATCCCATAAAACACAGACAGATATGTTCACATCAATTACATCAGGCTACACATGCCATCTCATAAACTCTTCCCATGAAGTACTATATTTTAGCTTTCCCTCTCAACTATCCCGTGGTGGTTATTTACATAAATGAATCTAGTTATACATCACTCCTTTTAAGTAGACGTTCACTATCCATCCTGGTTATACTATGTAGCACAAATGTTCCTTGCTTCTGGTTCCATCATGCAGAAGAGCAAGAAATTCATGGTGAGATAAAAGAGAATATAGTACATTTTACTGCTTCCTCAAGGGTAGTAAGTGGACTGCTGGTTTCTAGTCCTATAAAGGTACATGTTGATGAAGAATGCCACAGCCGTATTAGCAATAAGGAGCCAATAATTTTACACATATTGCATATATACCATCAAAACAAATGTCAACATGTTTTTATTTTTTAAAAAAGGTAAATAACATTTCAGTACTACGAAAACTAAGTTTTGACCTTGCAGGTTTCCTGAAAGGGTCTCAGGATCCTAGACCTTAAAACTGTTATATATGCTGGAATAATGTTCCTAACCTAATTCCAACCAAATATATCCAAACTGAACACTGACAATTTAATAGGAAGATTAATGGTCTAGTAATAATAGTAACCATAATCACAGCTCTCAATTGCTAAGTACAGAAAGAAGAGCAAGTTTTGGGGGCAAAATTGAGGACTGAAGCTACTGGAAGAAACTTTAATTAGCCTAGCACTCACAAAAAAAAAAGTCCACATTTAAATTCTGAGTTTAAGAGCTACACTTGTAAAACTGACTGAAGTTACAAAGAATATGTATAATAAAAGGGCTGCTTCAACATGTCAGGAATGCTATAATTAGTTATCAAAGGAGCTCCAAAACAAATGAAATGAGACACAAATTTTGACAGCTGAAGGAATGACAGAGAAGTTGGACCAATCAATTTATTTTGTGAGCCCACTGAAGAAGCTCAAAAACATGAGGGTCACATATCCAAAAGTGAGAGGGTCAGGTCTTGAAATCCACCTTTACGCGTTTCACTTACATTTTCCTGCCATAGGACCAAATTTCCAGAGAGTCAGGAAGCAACTCTTCCACAGAACCATTAAACTCTAACATCTGGGACAGACATCAAGTGTAGAAAAGAATACATGCACCTCCACTTCCACCAAACACAGTTCCTCTTGCAGTCTAATTCTTCTAGCAAATGGTTAAGTCTAACTGTTCTTTCCTTTTCTAATACCTCAAAATCAGCACATCATCAAAACCTTCAAAATATACCTATAGTCTGACCACATGATCCTCCAAAATCCTAAGCCAAGTCCCACTGTTTCTGGCCCAAAGAGCATCCTAACCCACCTCATCACTACCACCTTACTTGTGCCACTGCCCATACTGCACTTTCTATAAGCAAGCAGAGCTATTATATTAAACCATAAATAACCTCATCTCTCTTCTTCAAAACTATCATGCTGGGACTTCATTCAACTGTTAAAGTCCTTAAAGCGCTTATAAGGCCCCACGTGACTTGGATGACACTTTCCTTTTTAACCTTATTTTCTATCATTCTGCTTCCGCCCACTCCATTCTATGCAGCCTCTTCACTGTTCTTGCCTTTACACTTGCCCTTTCCTCTGCCTGAAATGCACTTTTCCGAGATCTGTTAATAGCTCACTTCCTCACTTACTTCTAGCTTCTATTCAAACATCAATTCCCTGATCACCCTGAACAAGAATAACAAGTGCACACCTAAGTCACACTCTATCCCATTTAACTGCTTTGAATTTCTCCATATCCTTGATGCCTGACATTCAAGATGCTGCCCTATTATTATTCCTCCCACTAAAATGCAATCTTGAGAACAGGGACTTAAATGTTTTGTTCCTTCTTGTATCTCTGGCATTTAAAACAAAACCAGGCACTCAATAAACAATCATACATACCTGTGGGATGAATGAATGACAGTGAATAGCAACACTGGGGATTAGTCATCTTTCATAATTTGAGCTTTCTCTCTATCTATTAACTGGCAAAGTTTCAGAATACTTTCATGCTTAATACTCTATTAAGACTTTCTCCGACATACTAACAAGTTTCATTCACTTAATAAACTTTCACATAGAGTCCCTACTATGTCCCAGGCTGTATAAGAAGCACCATGGACAGAAAGAGAAATAAAACATGAACTCCAACCATTAGAAACTTATATTTGATGAAGAGGAAGTTATACTATTCCAAGGGAAAGAACTCCAGGTTAATATATTGTTTTTATAATTATCACCAAAATTCATCAACACATACCTTACATACTCAAATCGCACTTCTCATGAAAATTACTTCACTAAGGTGAAAATATATATATATAAAATCTAACTGGCTGGTTTTATTAAGATTATAGAAACCAAGAACTTCTACAGGTATGACATCACCATCCATTACCTCACGGATTCAATAGGAACTTACAAAACCTAGTGGTCACAGAAAAGTTTGTAACAAGATTATAAGCATTTTTCAATGCACCTGCTTGTACAAACTGGACCCTCAAGTCCTCTGTCTTTTAGAAGATAATGTTTTTCAACTAAAACTAAAGTACTTTACATATATTTTTGCATAAATTGTTATAGCTAAAATTCAAAATATTATTTAAATCTGATTTTAATGATCACTCAAAACATGAACACTTAAGTCATGAATAATCACCAGTTGATTTGCAGATGATAAATCCTGACAAAAAGGGCATTTGTTTTAAACAACTGTTCAGTTTCAGTGAATTCAGAAAGTCATCTATCAGAAATGTCATCTGATGCTTTTGATAATGGTCTCACTCAGTATGAACCAAGAGAGCGATTGTAATCACTTGAGGTAGTTAGAGCCCCATTCTGGTACACAAGCAGTCACACACAAAAAGGAAAAAGCCCACTAAAAAAGAAGTATTCACAAGAATTCTGAAAAATGTAAGACTTTATTAATTTTTATCTATTCTTATATATAAATGAAATTCTCTGTATATTTACTCCAGCTATATTTATTTTACCAAATTCTCTGATTTTAAAAAACACTTTAAATTAAGCTATAAAGCCAGAAGTTCAGTGAAAGATACAAAGAACTGTTTTAAAAAATACTTGCTCTGGCAACTACTCTTACTTTTGGAAAGCACTCATCATCTCTGGCAGCAAGTGAAACACTTGCCTTAAACATGTACTCTACAGTCGCTATACCCTCAACTTTGTAGGATAATAATAACAACAATCTTTCTATAGAAACAAAAGCACAAAATATTATACATACATATATATGTGTATACATACTTTTATAACAAGCAAAAAGATTTAAATACAAAGTTCATGAGATAGAAACAAGGCGGGCAAGAAGAACACATAAGAAGTCAGTTTTGGGCAATATTTAAGAAGTAGAGGTCACAGGCTTTAGCAATTTCATTGATGTGTAAGTACATACACGCAGACCAAGCAGTGGTCAGTGAGGATAATATGTCATGAACCAAGAAGTATGATTAATATAATTCTGTGTAATGGGGGGGGATTAGTAAGTTAGGAAAAACTTAGAAATTAAAAGTGAGCCATAGCGCACGCCTTTAATCCCAGCACTCGGGAGGCTGAGGTAGGAGGAGCGTTGTGAGTTCGAGGCCGGCTTGGGCTACAACGCGAGCGCAAGGCTGACCTGAGCTACATAGTGCGACCCTGCCTCAAAAAACGAGGGCCGGGAGTTTGGCTCAGCAGCTTAAGCACCTGTCTGGCAGGTGCGAGCTTGTGAGTTTGATCTCCAGTGCCGCAAAAACAAAAAAAAAAAGTGAGCCATAATTAAAAAGAATGGATTTTAAAAATCTTAAGGGAATAAGTGACATTTTAACAATTAAAAGGATACAGAGCCAGGGTTATAGCTCGGCCACACAGAACCTGCCTGGCAAGCATGAGGTCATGAGTTCGATCCTCAGTACCAAAAATAAATAAAATAAAATAAAATAAAATAAAAGGCCACAGAAGCAGCAGCTGCATATTTCAGGCTAGCAACCTACCAGCTGAGTTTCCAAACTTGACCGTGGACAGATGGCTTGTCTTTTCTCCTAAAACGAATGACCTATATCTGATGTCATCAGGTATAAAATTTGGCCTTTTTTGGAAGATGGATCGACACTGTTTTCATTTCTTTTCTGGCCCACCAACATATCTAGCACTTGTGATTATTTTGCCCACACACTAAAGCATTGACTAACCCGCTCTTCTCTTTTTTTCCATACACAGTCACCAGTTGAAGGACTTCCTCTGCCAACATGTACTGCGCCTCACCATTAGGGCAAAAACAACAGAGCCAACCTATGGACTGAAACCTCCAACTGTGAGCCCAAGTAAAGTTTTGCTCTTTTTGAGATTATTATCTCAGGCATTTTCTTACAGTAACAGAAAACTAACAAAGTTCAACTATACTTACAGAGAGGTAGCTTATGCTAAAGGATATAATGATAGGAATGATCTGAAAGCCTGTAACATTCCATGATGGGGACTCTAATAGCTGATACACTATGTCAACTTGAGAAGTCTAGAAGCTTGACTAAGTAACTCAGCAGTTCTACATCCTGGAGTGCAAAGGATGTGCCCTTACAGCACTAGGATGTTGTTCATTGTGTCAACTTGAGAAATTTAGAAGTTAACAAAGTGACTCAGCAGGGGGCCAGGAGCCTCACTTCGTAAACATCCTGAGCCAGTGCAAGAGGGCAGGGAGATGGTGTGAGTGCCAAACCTCACCCTGCAGGAGCGGGGATAGCCTGATTACAACGTAAGAGAGAAGAGGCTTGCTCTCTCCCTTTTGCTCTTGCTGCTTTTGCTGTCTTCTGCTGTCTTGAACTGTTGCACCTGTGCCATAACACCCTGCCTTGAAGCCAGCTGATTACAGACTGAAATCTCCACAAACTGTAAACTAAATAAACCTTTCCTTCTTTAATTTTGGGGCTTGGGTATTTTGTCCCAGCAAGGAGAGAAAAGTAACTAAGATGGGGAGGAATCTGTAAATGAAATATATGTGGGACAAGGTGACACTCCTAAATACTAGAAAGTTTACTGCAATCAGTATAACCAGGAAAAACACTGCAACCAGTAGAGCTAGAGGCCTCTGTGTGAACCTGAATCCAACATATCTTTAAGTACTAATGATAAAAGTATAACGAAAAAAAGTTTGCTTTGGGGCATAATGGAGGTAAAAGAGAAGGAATACGAAGGTGTAACTAAAAATAAGGCATGATAGGCACATGCTCAGTAATATCAAAGGTATCATAACAGATGGTTCTGTATGTTCTCTGGAACAATACTACAAGAGCCAATGAAGACATAGTAAAATTAGCATATTCAATCTCAGCAACAACTTAATTGGAAAGGCCCAGTGACTTTTGGAGGAGTATGTCACTTTTGGAGAGGTTATCACAGAATCTCTGATGCCACATTAAGATTTGGTTTAAACGTTTCACATTTTGAGGAACTTTAGCTGTCAAAAGTTATCAAAGATTCCTCCATCATACAGCTTTTATCATTTCTAGTCTTTAGGACTGTCTACAAGATGTTCATTAAAGTACTCAAACCTTTAGCATAAACAATTACTACATTAAGAGCTAAAAACAGATTAAAATCACTCTCACACTGAGACAAGAAATAGTATTACATAAAGATAGTCTAATGAGATCTCCAGGATTGTGGCTGGAAAAGGTCAGTATATTAAGAAGACAAAAACTACACCCATAATAATTTTATCAGACAGAATTTAACATAAGCTACAATTCAGGAACTGATGATCTGAAAGGCACAAAGGCGAACACAGATTATCATAGAGATAGAAATTTTGAGAAGTAACTATCAGCCTTGAATTGAGGGAAACAAAAGAAAGTTGGAATTATTAAAACCCAGAAGCTTAAAAAGGAGAAACCCTACGAACTGGGATTCAGAACTGAGAAGGAAGCATTGTTGCAAGGGCATTAAACACCAAGAGCTTGAAGAACGGTGCCTGCCAAGCCCAGACACGGCTCTGAGAGACAGGAAATGACTACCGGAGCTGGTGGATGTGATGGGGACGGTTCTAGCAGTGCAAAAACTGCAGACTGGAACCATTTGGCTGGCACTCCTGCTCCTGCCAGGGTAAAGCCTTCCTGCCATAAAGATACTGAAAGGAAAAGGAAGTGTACAAGGAGAAAATCCTTTATTTCTCCTTTGCTTTCCTATCTTCCACAGATAGCTTTTATTGGTAGAACAGAATAGGGATCCAGCTGCAAAAGAAAAAGTTGGTAGGATCCCTGCTCCTACACTGCAAAGTAAAGTTCAGAAGAGTAACTTTGAAGCTGAAGAACTGTCTGTATGATCTTATCTCCACCTTTGATATTTAAACTAAAACTTTCTAAATATTTAGAGTTACAGAGTTAAAGTAGGATGTTTCATTTTTCTCATTTCTGAGGAAATTATATAAATAATACAATACGGGTACTTACAGTAATGTTCTAAACTTTGAAAGAATAATTCTTGTACTTTATAATAAAAGCAATACACAGGTCTAAGAAAAGCAAAGTGTAAACTCAAAAATGAGAAAAATTCTTAAGACCAAATCTGGCATCTATTGAAAACTTTAAACTCTTAAATATTTAAAAATCATCAGAGGAAAAGATTACATGGATTAGTGAAAGGTCTGAAATGTTGAGGAAAAGATTACATGGATTAGTGAAAGGTCTGAAATGTTAGTATTCTGGATTAATGCTATTTCATTACTTTAAAACATAAGTAGCTTTTTCCTTTAGACTAAACTCTAATAATTTGCTTTAATATTTTACTACCTGAAATGTTCTGAGTTTTTCTGTTAGTATTTATGCTTACCATTTCAAATACTTCACTGAATCTAAGATGCCATCAGTCATAGAACATAACGTTGCACAAACCACCAAAGGGGGAAAAAAAAAAATCACTGTTAGTTAAACCGTTACTTCCTGTGTACTTTCACAGCCTTAAAAGTTATGTGAAAAGGCTCTTACATTAATTATCTAAATGCTTTGATTAAATAACTTTTGTTTGTTTGGTGGTGCATACCTGCAATCTCAGCACTCAGAAGGCTGAGGCAGTACAACTGCTGCAAGTTCAAGGCCAGCCTGGGATACAAAGTGAGGCCCTGTCCCTACTCCCTCCAACCAAAAATGAGTGATCTGAATAGGATTATCCCTAGGTACCTGTAGGGGTTACAGAACATCTTGTAGATTCCAAACTTCATGGATGGCTCAAAGTCCCTTAAGTAAAATGGTGCTATGCCTGCATATAACCTACACATCTGCACACTTTCCCATATGTTTTACAAAAAGGTTTTTTTTTTTTTTTTTTTTTTTGGTGCCGGGGCTGGAACTCATGACCTCACGCTTGCCGGGCAGGTGTTTATGCTGCTGAGCTAAATCCCCAGCACCTGTTTTACAAAAACTTAATAAAATGTAAATATTATATAAGTAGTTGTTACACTACATTGTTTACAGAATAATGGATTTTAAAAGTCTGTATATATTCATGATACATATAATTTTTTTTTTCCTGAGTATCTTCAATCTGTGGTTGGTTGAATACAGATGCAGAACCTATGGATATTGAGAACCAACTGTGACCTCACCTATTATATTCAGGAATGATAAAAACTTCCCATTACTAGATTGGGGAGTCACTAAACATCTGTAAATATATTAAAAACATTAAGGGCCAGGGATATAGCTCAGTGGCACAGTGCCTGCCTGGCAAGTGCACAGTTGTGAGTTCAATTCCCAGTTCCAAAAATAAAATAAAAAAACAATAAAAACATTAAATTGTACATATTAAAGGGATGAGCTTTCTACTACATAAATTATCTCATTAAAGGTGCTAAAATAATTATATTTACAAATTTTGCTTTTCTACATCAATAAAACAATTGAACATAAAATATCTACATATTAATTTGAAGACACCAAACAAAAACAGTTTTGGTCTTGGAGGCATTCATATAACCTGTCCTGCACTCCTGGATGAGGGTTAAGAGTTATGGGGCAGTTGTTCACTGATTAAAATGTTTCTACATCATAAATCAAATATTCTACAAGTCTCTTCTCAGCATCCAAGGTGCATGAATGGAGTAAGAAAAACCTCTGACACTTTTAATTAATAATTCATGTGCTATTTATTTACTTCTAAAAAATGTTTTAAAGAACAAAGACAATTCTAGAAGTCCTCACAGACATACACTCTCCATACCCAATCAAAGTTCATATCACCTCCAGTTTTGAAAGTAAGTAAATATTATATAGTGTTACAATAGTAGTATAATAAACTTCCTACACAGTTTTTCAAATGAGATTCCACAGAAGTCTAGGGTTTTACTCATTGAAGGTGCCACTCGTTCAAGATACTGTGACTTAAAAAAAAAAAATCACACACACACACACACACACACACAGTTTTCTCAACTTTGTACATCTAGCCCACTGTGCCAGGTGACCAAGTAGCCTTATTAGCAGCTTCCTGTGCTGCAGCCCTTAAGACAGTAACCAGTTGAGAATTTCATATAAACTGAACCACCCCACAGTTTGTTTTCTTCTACATGTAAGTGCTTTACTCAGTATAAGGATTCTGACATCAATCCATGTTGTACTATGTCTCAGTGGTTTGTTTTCTACTCCTAAAGAGTACTCCTCTCTATAGATATGCAACATTTTCTTCATTTGCCCATTAATGAACATTTAGGATGTTCCCAGTTTCTTAAAATATTGTAATTAAATTTGTTACAAACACCTCTGTATAAAATTTTTTGTAGACGTGTCATTTCTGTTGGCAAATACCTGAGTAAACTGCTAGGACATATGGTAGATATACGTTTAACTTTGTAAGGAATGTCCAGCTCAGTTTTCCAGTGGCTGCACCATTTTATACTGTCACCCACAAGGTAGGCTTTCCACTTGCTTCACATCTTCATTAACATTGGTATTTAAATGTAGTCATGCCAATGAGTGTGGTCATTCAAATTTGCATTTTCTGGGTGACTATTAATACGCACCACCTCACATGCTTATTATCCATTTGCTGCACGTTTTTTGCACCTTTTGTCCATTTTAATTGGGTTGTCCTATTATTGAGACTTTTTAGAGAAAGATTTATGTTATAGATTATGAGTCCTTTGTCGCACATATACATGTATTGCAATTTTTTCTTTTTTACAACCTGTGGCTTGACTTTTTGTTCTTTTAATAGGTTCTTTTAAAGAACCAATATTTTATCACAAATTTTTTTTTTACATTTGCTTTTATAATTCATACAGTTTAGCCTTTAGGTTTAAATTTACAGTCCATTTTGAATTATTTTTTGCATGTGGTTGGATGAGTCAGTATTCAATTTTTTAAACTTTTTCTCCATGCTTATTTTGTTAGAGAAGTCTATGATCCAGTTATAACTGTTTTATTCTTTTAATTTGGTGCCTTTTTGCTTCATGTGTTTTGAAGCCATGTAATTCAGTGCATATAAATTAGGCATTTCCTTCTAATGAACTGACCCTTGTGGAATTTTCCCTTTTTGCCTCTAGTAATATTTCTAAGCTTAAAGCCCGTGTCTTACATTAGCACAGGCATGCCAGCATTCTTTTGATTAATGGTTGTGTTGCACTGGTTTTTTTTGTTTGTTTGTTTTTGTTTTTTGTTTGTTTTCATTGAGTCTTTCTCCATGCTTGTTAAGTAGCATATAGCTGAATTTTTTGCTGAAATTCAGTTACCCTGATAATATTTTTTGCTTGGGTGGGTGGGGGCTTCAACCCAGGGTCTTGCTCATGCTAAGCATGTGCTCTATCACTGAGTTAAGAGTTACATTCCCACCCCTAATCTGTCTTTTATGAGTATGTTTAGTTAGTGCATATAATACATTTAATTGTTGATACTGCTGGGTTTACATCTACCAGCTTTCTATTTGTTCTGCATTTGTTCCATTGTTCTTTAGTTTCCTTTCCATCTTTTGTGTTAGCAGAAATATTTTTTATTATTCGGTTATATAGTTTATAGGTTTATAGTATCTTTTACCACAAATCTTTAAGTGGTGTGGTGCATTAACTAATTGGCAACTTGGAACACACAGCTGAACTGAGTCAGCATGGTGCTGGGTATGGAAGGCCCACCTGAGGATTGTTGCCAACAGCATAAATGGAGAACTGCAGGGGAAGATGATGTGCTGTTGCTGGAGAAGCTTGTGCTGGTTTTCCTGATATGAACTCAGCTGTTATTCTCATCAGAGGAGTCTGAGTCCTTGCTATTGCTGAGGATGGCTGCGATTCTCTTCAGGGGAGCTCTGCTCCTTACCTTGAGCATTGTTTCCTGGCTCCATTGCAGATCCCTCAGCCTGGTGGCACAGATCCTTCATCCTGCTGGTGCAGACTTTCTAGTTTCCACCACTGAGCTTCAGGCCTTCTCAATGTAGACCCTTGATACAGACTTGTGTGAGACACTGTTGTGGGTTCTAGGTCTGCAGCTGGACTCGTGGAGGACATTGCCATGAGCTCTAGATCTTCAGCTGGGCTTGTGCAGGATATTGCTGTGGGATCAAATGACTTCTTCGAGTCTCTAGCATATGGACAGATCTCTTGTACTTTTCTGCATTTGACTTTTTGGGTGAAAATTATAAAATAATCCTATATATTGTGTGTCCTGTATTAAATCTGTTCTCTTGCAAACCCTGACTACAAGTGGCTATTGTAAAAGATACAAAAATAATTATTTTCTATCTTTTTTTTTTTTTTTTGCGGTACTGGGGATTGAACTCACAACCTCGCACCTGCCAGGGCAGGCGCTTAAGCCACTGAGCCAAACTCCCAGCCCTATTATTTTCTATCTTAAATTAGTACTTATTCCATGTTCTGAACAATGATAGACTCTTACAATTTAACTGTTTACTCCCTCTTTTTGTTATTGCATTTACTCCTATATCAATAATAAAGCCAACAAGACACTGTTAGTACTGTTGGTTTGTGGAGTAAATAGTCTTGCTAACTACATTTAGCATTGCTAGTGCTCTTCATTCCTTCACTGCTTCCTTCTGGAAGGTTTTCTTTAGCCTGGTGAACTGAATTAATATTTCTTGAAGCACAATTTTGACGACTTCTCAGCTTCTGTTTATCCAAGAATATCTTTATTTCACCTTAATTTTTGAAAGATTTTTCCACTGAGTATAGAGTGCTGGCAGTATTTTTAGCAGTTTAAAAAAAACTTTAAGCAGTTTAAAGAAATCTTTCCATTGTTTTCTGTTTTCTCATCTTCCGGGAAATCAGCTTCCATTCTTATTGTTATTTCCCTGTAAGTTACATGTCTTTTTTCCCTCTGATTGCCTTAAGATTTTCTCTGTATATGAAGATTTTAGCATCATGATTCCCAAACTGTGTGCTGAGGAAAACATATCAACATCTGTCTGACATTTTATTAAAAACCACCATTAAGTTGTTTGGACTTAACTACTTCATACACAACTGCTATGACAGTCACCTCCTTTCAGTTTAGTGGTTGTGGTCATTATGGTGGAATGTCGACTTGACTGGCTTTGCATTCCCAGCTGGGGAGGGGGACTGGATTGGTGGAGCACACTTCTGGGTCATGGAGGCATGACCTTGGGGACCATATATAGTTTCCGGCTCTTTCCCCTCTGGCACTGTTCTTGTGCTCTGCTTCCCAGCCACCATGAACTAATAATCAGCTTTGCTCTACCGCAGTATTTTGCCATAATGTTCCTACCTTGAGGCCAGACTGAACTGAATTCCTTGAAACCACAAGCCAAATTTGTATCTCCTCCTTTAAAATGTGGATGTCAGGTATCGTGTCCCAACAACAGGAAAGCTGA
Source organism: Dasyprocta punctata (assembly GCA_004363535.1). NCBI lineage: Eukaryota > Metazoa > Chordata > Mammalia > Rodentia > Dasyproctidae > Dasyprocta > Dasyprocta punctata. The sequence goes on from RJWM01001249.1 coordinate 95,875, forward strand.
TAGAGCGGTGCCATAAAAAGTCACTGAGACACTAAAGGCACTGTTTAGTATCAAGAAAGTTAATGAGGACCTAGGATTTTCTTATTTATTTTGTTTTGGGCTAACTGAGCTTCTTGGGATCAGTGGTTTGATGTCTTGATATTTCTTGAAAATAGTCACTATTTCTTCACATACTCTCTCCACCTATCTCCCCCATTAATTTCATCAAATGCTCCAATTATACATATGTAAATCACCTGGCTATGTTCCATTTGTTTTTTAATGCTGTCTTGTTTCTTTCCATTTTTTGTGCTTTAAACATATCTTTCAGGGCTGCTCAGCAGCTTGGTGCCTGCCTTGCAAGCTTGATTCCCGGTACAAAAAAAAAATCATTTCTCCATGCTTGATCTTCTATACTACCCCTAAAAAAGGAGAAATGTCTTCTATATCTCACAAATAAACTTCTAAAACTGCTTTGAAATAAAATATTACAATAGGTAAATTATTTCCTCCTCTTAAGGAGAGGGCTGGTAATTTGGTCTTTCAGTCTCATCAAGTATTACAGAAAAGTTATAAGATGTTCAAGGATGCAGGAGATCATGCATATGAAATAGGAAGAAGGTACAAAGAAAGGTATTAAACTCATGAAAGTACTCGTGGTTATGAGGAAATATTTTTCAGACACCAAACCTTGGCTTATTTATATATCAAAAATATTTTTGCCAATCTAATAAACTCGATAGTCTAAAACTGTCCTTAAGTATATCAATGTTAAATTTTTAAAATGCTCCCCTTAAAGATGAGACATTTGTAAAAGTATATTATCTTCTCTATGCCAACTGCCAAAATAATATATGCCTCGACAGAGATCTCATTCACCAATTTACTGTTAAAATAACATAAATAACACTACTATGCACCTATGAAGTTTACAGAATTTTCACATCCATTATTTTATTTGACTCTTAAAACAATTTTGTGAGGTAAAATAGGACTATTTCTCATGCCTGTAACACAAGTGAGAAATGAAAAAAGCTCAAAACTGAAGGAAAAAAAAATTAAAGGAACTAATCCAAATCCTTCGGACTCCTAAGTAAATCCTAATAAAGCCAAAAGGCAAATCTTATGTTCTTTCACTAAACTACATACAAATATGTTGGTTGATTAGCAGATTAGCAGTGAGCCACAACTTCTCCATTTTTGTGAGGTTAGATAATATGCTTGAATAGAGTAAGTGAGATCATTGATAATCATATATAACAGTCCACACCTTACAGCAATTTTAACAATATAAAATTATCCAAAAGTCAACAAATTTCACTTACTGTGCTACCAAAATGTGCTTACCAAATTATTTTCTGTTGAAGACACCAAGTGTGATTTGTGTGTGTGTGTGATTTTTATAACTAGGTTTATATAAAGCACACACTCTACAACCTCTGTAGGAGACCTGTAAGCTTCCCTTTAGTAAACCTGTGAGCATTTATCGTTGGGCAAAATCATTAAGACAAATTTCACCTCAATTCCACCAAGTAGTTGGAAAAAATTTTTAACTACTCCTGAACTGTTAAGTTCTGAGATTTCAGACACAAAGAAAGCCAAAAAGCCTGTAACATATAAGTTTCTGCTGCTACCTAGCCTTGCCAATGTATTTTTAAATGACTAAGTTACTTAAAATTATTTATAAACTCTTTGAGGACAGTACTGGCAAATGTTAGACATTCCACAGGAAAACTAGGCCACATCCACTTATTGTATGAACACAGATGTTACCCTTCCTACACAGCAAGCAAATTTAGTCATTTCTTTGAGAGGTATTATGGCCCAATCCTTTGTATAAGGGAAAGTAAAATAAAAATCCATGAGAAGTTCCTTTAATTCTAGGTATAATAAATAACAACCTCGATATACAGGTTGAGTTTCCCTTACCCAAAATCATTGGGACCAGAAGTATTGAAGATTTTATGGAATCTAGAATATTTTCATCATACAGAATGAGGTACCCTGGAGATGTGACCCAAATCTAAACACAAAATTCATTATGTTTCATATTCCTGAAGGTAACAGTTTTAATAAATTCGTACATGAAACACAGTTTCATGGTGTGAGATTTTCCACTCAAAATTTTGAACTTTGCACTCTTTTAGATTCCAGGTTTAACTGTATCTTATACATAATTAAATCCACTGCATCAAAAGATCTGAAGTAAAAAAGTGTGAAGATGGAAAAAAAATCATCTCTGAAATATAACATAAATATTATAAATGACTGATAAATTATACATTAATTAAACTTATGCTTTACGAAGTATTTAGCTAATGCTAAGATCTAGTATTTGATTTTTTTTTTTTTTTTTTTTTTTTTTTTTTTTTTTTTTTTTTTTTGGTCTTTTTGAGACACGGTCTCACTATGCAGTTCAGGCTGGCCTTGGGTTCACTTTGTAGCCCAGGCTGGTCTACAATTTGCAATGATCCTCCCGCCTCAGCCTCCCGAGTGCTGGGATAACAGGCATGTGTCACCATGCTCAGCTGTTTTGTTTTAAAACAGGGTCTCACTCTGTAGTTCAAACTGGCCTCGTACTCACTGCCATCCTCTTGCCTCAGTCTCCCAAGTGCTGGGATTACAGGCATGTGCCACCACAACCCAGCTCCCATCACTTGATCTTTACAAACACCAGTTAAATTTTCAACCATGGATATAATGTACTCAGAAGTCTGGCCAACTGGAATGTTAAATAGGTATCATTGGTTTTATGAGCCAAGATTAAAAGTCCCTCAATATCATTGATTATGAGGAAGGTATACAATTACAATATGTATGACCTTAGCTAAATATCTGGAACCTTTTTAATACTAGCAAAATACGTACATATATTGTTTAACCTCATTTCCTTTCTTTCCTCATTTCTTGGCATTTTTAATGATTTCTGCTCTTCCTTCTTATTTTGCTCAGATGGAACATGTCCTCCAAGTCAAGTACTAAAACTTCCAGTATGATGGTAGTTCCTTTAGCACCAGAAGATCTGACAAAATAAAACAGCATTTCTCAATTCTGTGGTTTACTCCTTCAGTCAATAATTGGTGCTCGTATCTTGAGTGCTTGGATTTGTCACTAACAGTTGAAATAAGAAATGATGAATTTTACTTCATGAATTAAGAGTAGATTCAGGGTCACTCCACAACGTCACTCAGCAATGAATGGAAGACAAGAATGGATTTACAACTTACAAAGTAGAAACTGATCACCATACTCAATTCCTTTATCAACACACTAACTTACAGGCTTCACATGTACAATTATCTATCCTGTTCTGTGAGTTATAACAGAAACGGACTTGAAATGTCTAAAAAATAAAGATCAGTAAAACCGTTAAAGTGACTTCAGTGTTACTCAGAAAAGAATGAGAACCAGATTTTCAAAAGAAAGCATGAGTTTAAAAGTATGTATCAAAAAACAGTGGTATGCTATTTAATACAGAAAAGAGTTGTCACATTCTGGTATATATTTTTAGGAAAAGGCTGAGTTTACAAATCCAGTCCCAGGTCAATTTTATGTGTTGCATCTGCAGAAGGCAATTTTTTTCTCAATATTTTAGGCAAAAATGAGTGGGGAAGGAATGAAATTGATTATTGTTCCTTTTACTTCAAAGGGAAAGAAGCTATTGTGGATCTATGTGCAGAAGTCACAATCTTTAGAGATGGCTATATGCTCCCATGCATTTTTGTGGCTGGAAGTTAGGAAGTGACTGGAATTGCTCCTGCTTTCAGAAGTAGGCAAAGAGGTTATCCTGAGGTCAGGAGCTTCTAATGCGGCTCTTGATTTAAACTGTGCTAACTTGCACTGCCCTAGGATGAAAGCAATCACGACCGGATCAATGTGCTCCGCAGCTGGTTAGTCAGCTGCTCCAGAGCTGGGAGCCAGCAAAACAGCTTTGGAGCCTTCTCGGGGCACTGTGCCTCCTAAAATTTGAGTGCAAGCCAGTATCATTCCCACTCATTCTTAAAAGGTATTTTCAGCTCCACAACATAAGTAAAATAAAAATAAACATAAATAGGAAGTATCTTCCTTTTGGTATTTCGATGGTGGAAGAGTTCTACATTTTAGCATAATATTCACTAGGCAGTAAAATATTTTGACACCTGTATATGAAACAATACGAGTTCAAAAGTCTGCCTGCCTTAGACACATCAACTGGAGGAATGTTAAGAAAGAAAATTTAAAAGAGAGCCTAGCTACTAAAAAAAAAAAAAAAAAAAAAAGCTAAGCAGGCTGGAAGAGACTATAAGAGGGTCCCATATCCACGTAACTACATAGAGTCATTTTAAGGGAAGCAGTTTGGGTATAAAATTTTGTTAAGAGTTGTTAGAAACTACAAGGGCCACTAAATATGAGATCAATGTACTATTCCAATTTTATATAAAATACATAGTAAAAATTTTGAGCAAGTGTTTCAAGAGCTAAAAGAAAGAAAGCACTCAGGAAACTGAGGTAGATGGAGCGTTGTGAGTTCGAGGCCGGCTTGGGCTACAACGCGAGCTCAAGGCCAGCTTGAGCTACATAGTGTGACCTTGTCTCAAAAAACTAGGGCTGGGAGTTTGGCTCAGTGGCTTAAGCCCCTGCTGGCAGGTGCGAGGATGTGAGTTCGATCCCTGGTGCCACCAAAAAAAAAAAAAAAAGAAGGAAAGAAAGAGAAGCAAAGCCCTGAGCTAGAAGGGTATAATCACTAAAAGTCATAATTTTGTGAATGAACTGAAGATATTATACTAATGAAGTAGGTAATTCAGGGAACCACAAAAAAAAAAAAAACTGTACCTATTTACCATGGCATTTTAACTTAAAACATTCAAATGTGCTGATCAATCCTTTCTTGCAAGATGAAAGTCTGAATCCATGATACATATTCCTTATAAAAAAACACACACCAACAGACTCTACCATTTCTAGCTGAATTTCTTAAGACTAAGGGGAACTTTGAAAATACATGTAAAGCAATGAATGCCAAGCTCTTCTACATTTGTAGGATCTTTCCAGGCATTTAATTATCTTCCTTACATCTAACTCCAAGATTATTTTTTCAGCAACCTGCCTTTCAAAAGTTTCACAAAATATCATTATCCTTGTGCACTGGTATTGGTTAAGGTAATTTCTCATTAAAGTATATAAGCACAATAATAAAGTGAACAAACAACCTGTAGGAAAAGAAATTTAAGGATAAACTAGAATAAAGCCTACTATCTACTAACTAGTTAGTATTAAATATGCCCTGGCCATCAATCAGTCATACAGAGGGAAAGCCATAATTAATGAGATTGTTAAAAGAGCTTCCCTATTCCCACTCACCTTAAATGCTGTATACAGTGGTCTCTGCAAGCATAGAGTCCTTTATGTCACCCAATATTATAAAATAAACATTTTTATTCTTACAACAAACACTGTTTGAAACACACAGCCATCAGCTAAGATTCACTGCTTACTTTACATATTAAGTAAAAAATACGTACTGTAGGATTTAACCTCATGATAGAAAATAAATTCCTGGCTTTATCATGCTTTGAGGGCAAGGTTTACAGTGGCTCCTAGGCACCTGATTTGATGTTCATTTATACAACTGAATTCATAACGGTGGCCTGCTGCGAATCTGATTAAATGCAAGTCATTAGGTGTGCAAACAATCAGTAGGAAAGAAAACTGCATGGCCTACAGCAAGCTCTCAAGAAGCCCTAAGTAGTAAGAGATAGTAAAATGAGGACAAATTTATCATTATACAAGCCAGAATTAATTATTCTCATATTTTACTGAATTATTGGAGGAGAAATCATCATTTGATTATACTAGGTATGAAAGTTCAATTAATATACCGAAAAAGTGCTAGGAACATGAAGATACTTAAGGAGCCCAAAGTAGACCCTCTTTTGTGGTTCCAATTCCTTTCAAAAATATAAGGACTATTTTTACCAAGGATAAAACAAAATCTTTTTTTCCGACACAGAGACTTGATTTTCGATCTCAAAATAAAAATAAGTATGATCTCTTGCCTTACAAGTATCTCTCCAATTAAAGTTTTTCTTATAGCCCTGATATTTATTTACCTTCTACATATGCATTTCACAAACATTACTATTTACTCACCATCCTCAGAATCACAAAGGTAGGAGAAAGGTTTCTATTCTTTTTTATTCTGCAGTAAGAAGGATTAGATTTAATGATGACTTTCACTGACTCTCCAAAAGGTTCTCATCTTTCAGTAACTATTGCCCTAGAATCAGTAACATTTATGACTATCCTGACACTAGTTTTGACCCAAAATTGAACCAACCAAGGACAACTTGAAAGATGTATTCAATTAGTGTCAACACTGAAATGTGAGCAATCTCCTGTTTTAAAGGTTAACCAGGCAACTCACAAGCTATACACTAGCTACATTTTTAAGAATGAGTAAAAAAAAAAACGTACAGAAAATGATGAGAGTCTACTGATATTATGAACAATTTTTCTCTCAATAAGTAAGATTAAAGTTTAGGTACTTCCTTATCCACAATATCCACCTAAGAAGGTAGCTATAAATTCAGGGGGGAAACTACTTTAAAATATTCTTTGACATGATTGCAGGTAGAACATTCTAACTACTAAAAGGTCTGGGGTTTTTTTGTTTTGTTTTGTTTTGGTTTGGTTTGGGTTTTTTGATCAATTTTCTCCTCTTGTGTAGGCCAAGGTAATGTGCAAATTAACAAGGGAGTAGAAAAAAGACAAAATGAACTTTTCACATTATGTAATTTTTCAGTAATCATTTAAAAATACATGATCTCTGTGGGACTACTGTAAGTTAATACTGTCAAACCAATCATGTCTTTTTTCCCTTTTTAATGTATATATAACAGAAAAAGTGGTTAAGCAATATCATGTGCCAATCTGTTCTAGAACATTGTATACATTAACTCTAACTATATCAGTAACTCTGTAATGTGACTAAAATGATCTCCCTTTCACATCTCAAGGAACAGGGAACATTTAAAAACTCATAGAAGGTTACAGCAAGTAAGCAGCCAAGCCATTGAGGACCCAAGTAGTGTAACAAGCCTGGTCCATAGTATCAACCACTACGTAGTATCACCCACAATCGAGTAGCACATGTATTTGCTCTATAAATAAGAACTGGTTGAGTCCTTGATAAGTTTTTCTTTCTTCTAGGGTTTATAAAAAGTAGTAATTGAGAAGATACAAGGTAACTCTTCCTTTCCTTTTTATATTTCTCTATCTACACAGAACTGATATTCCCTACACAAGCTATGAACTTAGAGTCATCAGATGTATCTTTTATGCAACATATTTCTAATTGCTTCTAACTAGTTTTTTGTTTGTTTGTTTTTGTTTTTTGTTTCTAACTAGTTTAAGCACAACATTATGAACACCTTAGAGAAGAATTATTTTTGCTGTTTGTATTTTAAAATACCCACTAACTTGTGAAAGATCCTAACAGGACCAAGTATAGTAACTGCTAGACAGGAGGATGGAAAAACAAAAATGACTTTTTAAAAAGTCACTCTTTTGTAAGTTTATATAAGAGTAACTCACAAATAAGGGAGATATAAATCTTAATTTTCCAGTATTTTGCAAATGTAATTAAACAATCCAAAATGTATGTGACAAAACTAGCAAATACCTGAGGGTAGTGTTTTCTGTTAACCCTACTAACAGTAAGATTTGACTGGCAACTGTGTATGGCTTTAATTATCTTGATTCCCACAAAAGCCTTATGAACCAGGATTGTTCTATCCCTTTTACAGAAGCAAAACAGACTCCAAATTGTTAATGAAGTCAGACAGCTCACAAGCCTTGCCATTTTCAAAGCCTACAGAAAGAACAAGGCTATTTATTCATGGTAACTACTACCTAAGAACAAATCCAAGAAATGAAATTAGGTGGGCTTACTATGATTCAACAGAAATAGCCTTACCAATATGAATTCCAGAAAATATGACCAAGGACAAGAGTAGGATACAATTCCAATTTGCTCTACAGAAGAGGTTCTCCAATTACAGGCCAGGGAATCTTTACTGGGGGTCCTGAGAGCAAAGAATTTTATAATAATCCTAAGAAGTGATTTTTTTTTCATACTTCTTTCATGAATGTACAGTGGGGTTTCCCCGAGACTACACTGCACAGACTATTGTAACAGACTAAAATGCAAAAGAACTGGGTGTGGTGGCACACACCTGTAATTCTAGTGCTCGGGAGGCTGAGGCAGGAGGATCGTTCCAAGTTCAAGACCAGGCTAAGCTACAAAGTGAGCCGAAGGCCAGCCTGAACTACATAGTGAGAACCTGTGTAAAAAGGCAAAAAACAAAAAAACAAAAAAAAAAAGTAGAAGTATTTAAAATGCAAAAGGACATATTGAGATATGAAAACCCAGCTATTTTTCTAATATGGTATAGATATTGAGGAGATTTGCAAGTATGTAAAACAATGGTACTGTTTTCATATTATTTTAAAAATAGCTATTTTCTCATTTTAAAATATTTGTTAACGTATAGTTATTTTAAATTACAATTTTATTTATAACTTCTTACCAAACTTGTTTTCATTTATAATACAATAAATATAGACAGATATAATTCACATAAACAAAAGCTCTTAAGGGTCTTCAATCATGTTAAGAGTAGAAAGATGTTCTCAGACCAAGGAGGCTGAAAATGCAGATTGCTCTAAAGCTAACTCATTTTCCGATCTAAAATCTGATCTTCTAAATTGATTCACTCACCAGGATTAAGTGGGTTATGCAAATAAAAACTTTCTGGGTTTCCCCATGGTATAATCCTTTTAAGGACAGAAACTTGGTTTTAATCTTTTTGTCCCTCCCACATGACACCATGCATATACCAAAAAAAACTTCTATCAAGCCAGATTATTTCTCATTGTACACAGTATAGTACTTCTAAATTAACATCACACTTTAATTAGCATAAAAATTTCTAGAGTACAACACCTCAAAATGAGCAGAAGACTGCCTGACACATGATGATCATGCTGATACAAAGACATCCTGTGAAGTCCAGCTAATCATTCGCCCTCTTAATCAACTACTAAACTCCAACAATAAGAAATTAAGACAATATTTTAGAAACTCATTTTAGTATGAAAAATTAAGTAATAACATCCCCTTATTTAAAAGGCTACAATCTTAGTTACTGTAAGAATGAAACTGTAAGGGCCAGGCATTTAGCTCAGTGGCACAAGCACCTGCCTGGCAAGTGCAAGGTTGTGAGTTTGATCCCTGGTACCAAAAGAAAAAAAAAAAAAAAAAAGAACGAAATTGTAATCCCCTTCAAAAATAATTTAAATCCATAAGACATTTTTCAATCGTGACCAAATAATATTATGTATTGTCTTTTGCATGTTTTTATAGTACAAGTCTCACAAAACCTACTTTCTAAATATCCATATAGTTTTTCATGAGAATATCAGCATACCCAGCAATAGATAAATATGAATTTTCTAATGTTTAAAAGAAAAAAATGTGTATCTAGGCAACTTTCTAGCCCTTGTCTCTTAAGAGAAATCTGAACTAGACAACTAAACATGCTATTTTGTTATTTTATAACTTACGGCACAATAAACTAACATTTTATTAAAGCATTTGTAAGACGAATTCTACTGAATAGTGGCCAACTTTCCTCAGCAACAGTGAAAGACTTGGCAACACATTAAAAATGCAAGCACTCTTCAAACTTCTAGCAAAGTTTTTCTTTGTGAAAAGGAAAGGGCCGTTAAGAAAAGCACTAGTCTTACAAGGCCAACTAATATTGAAGATATTGTAAATGCCTCCCAAAAAAGACTATATGGTATAATCTTTTTAAGGACAGAAACTTGGTTTTAAATTTGGTTTTACTCCTTAAGGCTGAGTCAGTTTATCTTAAAACATAAAGCTGCCATCACCAGAAACACTTCTTTGGTGATTCTTTTTGGAAGGGGCATGGGGAATCACCCTAATCCTCTACATTACTTACTAAGTGGAAAATTAGAAATTGCTCACATACCAATCCTAACACAGAGGGACTAAAATAACGGGCCAGTTAACAAGAATACTCTACTTTCATTATAAGTTCTGTAATAAAGCCCAGGTTAAAAGACTTCAATCAAAATAATAAGAAGAAAATGTGTACTTGACTAAACTACACAGCCAGAACTTTTTTTTTTCCAAAAAATTTTCAGTATTATTTGTAAGATATTCCACTGTAGTAATTCCACTTGGTTACAGATAGAAAAGTACTGGATTTGATTAACATAAAGTTAAGGAAAAAAGATAGAAAACCACACACATATACATTACAAATGACAAAAATTTTTAAAGGCTTCCTATGAAGACAAAGAAAAATAGTTCAAAACAGTAATACCTGAATTAACAAGAATTTCAACAGGATACTTCTGGCTATCTAATCCCAATAAAAGGAATTAAATGGATTCTAATTAATGAAAGATTGGCTATAAGGGCCTAGATTCTCATTGCTTCATTATTGCTCATGATCTGTTCTATCTTGATCTGAAAACCTGAGAGGTAATATATTCCTACAGTTAATTAACACCTGTGTGGTGAGATGCTCGTTGCATATACCGTTGACACTAGTGATGAAAGGTTTACAGCATACAGGATGTCCACTGTGCATGATAGAAAACAAGTTTTAGAATAAGCTTAACCTAGGTTCAAATCCTGATTTCTTCCTTTGGATACTGGGAATAGCGGAAAGATGATGGAGTAGGCTATGCTTACTTTTTCTTTACAAAAAAATGAATTACCAGCTGTTTCAAAAGGTTGTGTCATAAATTAGACTGCATGTATTGGGCCAGCACACAGTAAGCATTCAACAAGTGTTATTTCCTCCAGTCTACACGCCCAAATTATGAACATCAAATATGCACACTATGACTACACACCACTAATGCCTTCCTTCCCCAATCACAGCTAAAAACAAAACAAAACAAAACAAAACAAAAGTAAATAACTTGTGGTGTAACGTGGGAGCCAAATTGGTAAAATTATTTCTACAAAAATATTCTCAATTTAACAAACTAAATAGACTGAATAGTTCTCCGTGGAAGAACTCTCATACACCCACAAAAAAACTTGTTAAGTAAAAATTCATCACAAGAGCCAACTGATCTTTCTCCACTTAGGCATACAACGCCTTTGTGCTGACCCTGTTATTTCTCAGCCCATCTGAGATCATATTTCCAGCGAGTGTTTCATCACCTCAAAGAAATTATTCACAGCTTCTAGTCCCTTCAGCGTATGGTGTTTTGCTCAGGCCTCACTGCTTTGCACAAGCACATTCTTCTACCCAGAAAAAAAATAGCAAATAGCCCCTCCCCTTCTTCATCTCATCCTACATCCTCTTGGCAAACTCTTACTTTTTCTTTATGATTTTACCCAAAAGCCTTTCTTCCAGAAGCAGTATCAGAGATCTCAAGGACCTGTGAAAACCAGGGAGCATGAAGACCTAATTAATTTACTTCTCCACAGACAGGGAATGACCTGTAAATTCAGACATACTGAATAGTAGTCAGTATTGCAGTACTCTACAGGTGCAAATGAGAAAGTCATGTGATGACACCCATCAGAAAAAAAGCGAAGTGGCACAGCAAAAACATTCTGTCACGGTCACTCCAAAAGCCGAGAATAGGTGCAGATACTTATGTTATTCCAAAGCATAAATTCAATCATGTGCCACCATGTATGTCAACAAGTCAACTGCACATACAATGGTGGTCCCATAAAACTAATGGAGCTCAGAAATTCCCATTGCCTCGTGATGTCACAGAGCAATGTATTACTCCTGTGTTTGAGGTGACTCTGCCGGTATGAATAAGCCTACCACACTGCCATGCACATAAAAGCATACATACAATTATTACTTAGTACTTGATGAAAATAAATGACTATGTTAGTGATTTATGTGTTTACTTCAGTTTTCATCATTAGAGTGTACTCTCTCTACTTACAAAAAAAGTTTACTATTTAACAATATGCCATGGTACACCAGCAGCAACCTCATACATCTTGTTGGCAACTGTGTGATTGTATCAAGAAGCCACACTGAGATCTACACCATACAGATTTGTGCAACAACACTATGATGTCTGCACAGTGACTAAACCTTCTAATGATACATTTCTCAGAATGTGTCCCTGTCATTAACTGAGGCATGACTGTATATGTTTATCCATCCCAATCCTGACCTACCTACTTAAGGCTTTCTTCATATCTGCACATTCCACATCAGCACTCTAGAACAGTCACAGCACAGTAATTTCAATCAGCAAACCAAAAGGAGCCTCAACATTGATCAACAATGCCCCTGTATTTCTCAACTGAGCTGATCCCTCGCTTTCCCCAATGTCCACCTCAAACTACATCCACTATCTACAATTACATCATCTCTCCCCCAGATGGCAACTGAATGCATTTGTACATGTGCATGCATGCCAGCACACACACAATGTAAAAAACAGAAACCTTCATATGGAAACTTCCTTAAATCAATCCATACCAATATCTTCACCTCTCCTTCACTATTTTCTAAGTTTCATCATTTTCTCATCCTCCTTAAAAACGCTTTGCATTTGAGAGAGTAAGACAAGAGGACTGAAAGTTTGAGGCTGGGCAACTTAGCTACTTTGTCTCCAGAATTAAAGATTTTTTAAAACACTGGGGATGTAGTTCAGTGTGAAAACCCTGGCAGAAATAAAAATTTTTTCCTTACTTTCAGTATAACCATGTCCTGGTTTTCTTCCAACTTCTTTGGTCTCCTTACAGGTTTATTCCACTATTTTAAATTTCTCATCCCCATCCAAAACCACACACAGCCACAAATACACATACTCTCTCTCACATACTCTCTCTCTCTCTCTCTCTCTCTCTCACACACACACACACACACACACACAGTATAGCCATTAAGTACTAGAACTCTTAAAACCTAAGCATTTTTCTTCTCACTCTATTTCCTTCTTCAGCAAGCTCACTCAGGCATACAGCTTCAACAGTATTTATATAACTCCCAAATTCTGACCTCTAATCCTAAACTCTTTTATACAGCTACAGACTTCTATCCTGTTGTGTAATTGGGTATCTTAGTTACCTTAATTGTCAAAGTTAGGCCTTATTCTTCAGGGAAAAAAATTCAAACTGTCTACCAAGACAATGTACTGTCTTGTAGATGGGCCCAAGAGTTAGTCTTTTTTATAATTACTGTGTATTTTGAAGTTTACTGTGGTTCTGAATGGGCATCAAGAATTAAAACTGTCTACAATGAGTTTACAGCCTACATTAAGTATCATTCAGCTCTCTTCAACAAATAACTCTGCTATTCCAGGAAATTCTTGCTGAAGCAGATAAGAGTTGCAAATAACTTCATTGTTCATTTCAGGAACTTCCCAAAAAACCTATGTAAATCAACATCAGACTATTCAGTTTTTCAAGAAACATCAGTAAATGACTGTTCATTTTCCAAGACTTTTTGAAAATCTTACCTCAAAACCCTTGCCTTGCTATGTCTCTCAATCCTAAACTAGTATATCACAATGCTAATCCTAATTCCAATCAAGCTTCGCATTGAGATAGCAAACCATATGCCAAACCCTTCATAACTACCCCAACGTTACCACCCCTCCCTCTTTGCTGTTCTTATCACACCACCACCCCTCATGACTTCCCCCACCTTTCAGATGTTACCAGCTCTAAAAGTGTACTCTCCTGCTATGAGCAACAGGTTATTTTCTGTGGTAATTTCCAGAAGCCAACTTTCCACAGCACTACTATAAAGCTCAGAAATGTCTATTAAAAATTTAGTTCAGCTGGGCATGACAGAGCATGCCCACAATCCCAGCACTCTGGGAGGCTGAGGCAAAACGATTTCAAGTTCCAACCCTGCATCAGCAATTTAGAAAACCTGTGTCAAAATAAAAAAAGGGGGGGGGGGATTTAGCTCCGTGCAAACGTCCTGGGTTCAGTCCTCAGTATTGCAAAAAATACAAAAATAAAATAAGATAAAAATTAGTTCAGCAAGCTGGGTGTGCTGACACATACCTGTAACACCAGCATTATAGACAGTTAAATTAGGTAGAAATATTATAGGCAGTCAGACAGGGCTAGGCCCCCAAGGGAGGCCATGCAGAGGATGAAAATACATTACAGCTATGGCTGGAGAAGCATTCATTTGAAGGCCAGGCCTCAAGATAAAGATGGAATGACCACGCCTGCATGTCTCCCCAAAGGATAAGCAATATACTACAGCTGGTATCACTTGGTCCAAAAAAGTTTAGATAGACATCAGTCACCCAAGTAGATCACCAAGACCTCCTGACTCATCTCTTTCAAAAAAAGGTCCTTGGTTCTTTCCATGTACACTTGCTATGTGACTTGCTTCCCCACTGGATCAATATTACCTAAGCAGCTAGACTTGTAATCTTATTGGTTGATCACAGTTTTGCCCCAGGTTGTACTCACCCTGTGATTTTGCTCTATAAAATATTCTGTGAGAAGCGGGCTTGTTGGCAACCCACTCAGGCCCCCTGGTGTCTCTGAGGAGCTATCTCTCTCTCAATAAAATTCCCTACTGTTACCTCTGTTGTTCCTTAGAATTTATTCCTCAATTTTAGGGAATATCAACTTGGTGTATCAGGTATCAAGCAGGTTAGGAGTTATAATATTTCCCTTTTATCATTTGGAGGTCCTATGTCACCAGCACTCTGGAACCCTGAGGCAGAAGGACTGCAAATTCAAACCTAATCTGGGCAATTCAGCAAGACCCTGTCTCAATATTTAATAAAAAGCAAGAGTATGCTGGGAATGCTGCTTGCTGCAAAGGCCCTGGTTCAATCTCTCAGTCCCCAGAACAGAAAGAAGAAAAAGAGACTTGACTTGCTCATTAAATTTCTAAATACCAAATAAAGAGACTACTAAAATCAGAGAGGTCACAATATCTAAGGAAGCTGAGAAATAGATGACAGACAACACATCTTAGCATGACAAACTAGGATTGGGAAAATTTTAATATATACTATGAAATACACCACAATTTAACAGTGAAAAGAAACTTCTGCATAGAGTAAATGCATAAGCATTTCTTTTACTATAAATCACTTAAAGCACCTAGAAGACCATCCTTATGTAGAAACAGTTTGAAAGAAAAGAGTAAACACTTAAAATACCTCAAATATTGGGAGAAACTGAAGTATTCACATTTTAAGATATAAATGTGAAAAAGGTAACCACATGCACTGAAAGATTTGCATGAATTTCCTTAAAACTTTATTGTGATAAAGACTTCTATTTCCAATTGCAGGAACAGAAAAGGAAAAATCATATTCCCATATAAAAATGAAAAGTTTTACATAAAAACAAAGTTTTGTAAACAAACACAAAAACACAGTATAAAAAATTGCAACACATATCACATAGAAAGGGCTAATCTCCCTATAAAGGAACTCCTGAAACCAAGAAGAAAAAGACCAGTGACCTAATAGGGGAAAAAAGGGTCATGTGAGTTTCTTGAAGGGAGAAAAAGTGAAATGTCCTTTAAGTATATGAAAAAATACCATCACTGATATATGAGAAACACAGTGGACTGAATTACACTAGTTCTCATTTATCAAACTGGCAAAATTCCCAAAGTGACAACACGTTCGACTGCTCAGGGTATGGGAAAATAGACCTTCAATACATTCAGGTAGTAGTACAAATTGGCAATATAGCTCTACCTGCCACAACTATCGGGGCATTTATCTTTTCTTGAAATAACATTTTAAAATAGTTTTAGATTAACAAAAAAACAGACAGAGGTTCCTTATATTACATAGTTTCTGCTCTTAAGAACTGACATTAGTGTGGTAATTGCCCCAATTAATGAAACAATACAGGCCAGGGATGTAACTCAGCGGCACAGTGCCTGCCTGGCAAGTGCAAGGTCCTCGGTTAGATTCCCAGTACAAAAACAAAACAAAAAAAAACCTAAAACAATACAGATGCATCACTATTAACTAAAGTACATTATTTTATTTACATTTCCTTAGTTTGTACCTTTATGCACTTTCTGTTCCAGAGGTCTATCTAGTTTACATTATTCAGTCATAATCATATCTTCATAGGTTCCTCTCTCAGCTGTGATGGTCTTCCTGACTTCCCTGTTTTTGATGACTTGGATAGTTTTGAGGAGTACTAGTTAAGCAGTTTGTAGAAAATTCCTCAGTTGGAACGTATCTAATATCTTCTCATGATTAGACTGGGGTTATGATTTTGGGGGAGGAGGTATAGAGGGGAAGTGCCTTTCTCACCACATCATACTTGCAACACGATTTATAAGTGATAGTCACTTTGATCACATTACTAAGATAGGAGCTGTCAGGTTTCTTCTATGTCAAGTTATTCTTTTTTTTAATTTTCCAACTATATTCTTTGGAAAGAAGTGACTTTGTGTAGCCCATAATTCAGGAGTAAGGAGTTACACGATACTTCATTGAGGACTGAGTACCTATATAAATTACTTAGTAATCTTTTGTACAGATTTGTCTATTCTTCACCATTTATGTTTTTAGTCAGTGATCTATATGAATATGAACTCATGGATACTATTTCATAATTTGGATTACAACCCAGTACTATTTCATTTTGTTACCTAAATTTTTCCAGTATTGATTGCTGGGAGTTCTTTCCATTTGCTGTATCTCTTCAACATAGCCCACTCATCGTTTTTGTTTGAATACTTCTTACACATTCCAACATTACATGATGCTCCAGGCTCATCTTATGTTTTTATTTCCTGCCCCAGTCCTAGAATTGACCATTTCTCAAAAACAGCATGGTTCCTTAAACTGGGGAATGCCAATGGAAACTAAAATCTGAGTACTAGGTATAATTACTGGTGCTGAGGTGTCTTTTGCTTCTGAGCCCTCACAGCTGACACAGCAAGGAAATATATGACCTAGAGACACTCATTCTCAGGCTCATTCTCAGGCTCCAAACCACACGTTCGTTCACTTGTACAGGTACACATTTTATAGACAGATGGATAGCTAGATTCATTTGGCACTATAGAGGAAAAGATAGGAACTCATCCAGAGTCCACATAGGATCAAACAACTAAAGTATACTACATCCACATAACGAAATTTTTTAAATGTATTTACTTACTTTTTTGCAGTACTGGGGATCAAATCAGGGACTCTGCACTGAATTACATCCCCAGCCCTTTTCATTCTGAGGCAGTCTAAGTTGCCCAGGCTGGCCTCAAATTTGTGATCCTCCATCTCCCAAACTACTGGGATCCCACATAATGAAATTCTATGTAACTATCAAAAAGAAAAATCTTCATAGCCAAGCATGATGACACATGCCTCTAATCCCAAGATTCTAGGAGTTGAAGGCAAAAGATCCCAAGTCTGAGCCCAGCCTAGGCAACTTAAACAAGACCCTATCTTGGGGAAAAAAAAAAAGGTCGGGGGGGACAGCTGAGCATGCAGCCCAGCACCAAGGCCTGACCAGTTCTGGGGGAAGAAGGAAACAAAATAAGGTATGGGAGAAAGAGAAATAAATCTAGATACAGAAAAATCTCCTGAATAAAATATGTATTTGTTTATATTTGCAAAAAGCAGCACAGGAAGTACAGTATTAGCTAGATACTAAAGGAAATGTTTACCTATAAGAGGTATGGGAGCAAAATACGGAGAGAGCAACAGAGAAAACAAGACTTACCTGTTAAAAATAATAAATTTATTTATATATATGTACATCTCTTTTTGTACCAGGGATTAAACTCATGACCTTGCGCTTGCTAGGCAGGCGCTGTGCCACAGAACTACATCCCCAGCCCTTAAGTTTATTTTTTAAAGAAACTTTCAAAGCAGATGGATATAAAGAGTTCAAATGCTAAAAAAAAAAAAAAAAAAAAAAAAAAAACAACAAAAAAAAAACTCTTTTCTGAAGAGTAAATACTATGAGACAAGGTAGTTCTCACTTAACCACAGTTATATACACCAAAAAAATGCCATTTTTATGCCTCATGGCAGTTTTTATTTTTATTTATTTATTTATTTATTTATTTATTTATTTTGTGGCACCAGGGATCGAACTCACAACCTCGCACCTGCCAGGGCAGGCACTGAAGCCACTGAGCCAAACTCCCGGCCCTCATGGCAGTTTTTAATATAAAGTTAATATAAACAATGTACAATTTAGGCTCATATTTCTCTTTTTCAGTGATACACAGGCACATAGGGATAAAAATGTAAGTTCAAATTCTCACCTTAGAATAGGTTACATCGATAACAAAAGTCAACTAGCATGTGTATGTGTATATCTAAAATTTATCTACCTTAAGGCAGAAGTTTCACCCAATACTAGAGCAACCTATATGCCACCATGCATCTGAACGGTATAAGTGCACATAATAAAAATTAAATTTTGAACATGCACAGTCAAGCTGGGGATATATCTCAGCGGCACAGCACCTGCCTGGCAAGTGTGAGATCATGAGTACGATCCCCCCCCCAAAAAAAACAAAAAATAAATAAATAAATAAAAAATAAAGTACAGTCAAAAGAAGTAAACAACATAAATAAATTTTATTAAAGAATATACTTGTATCACTATGTCAAGGTTTTTTGGTTTTGTTTTGTTTTTGCTTTTCAGAATCCATATTCATTTTATTTTACACACAAAGAACTATGATAAACCCATGGCTGGAAATAAATCTAAAAATGCCTTAAATATCTTTTTAGCACTGTTATGGTTTAAATATGACATGCTACCCGCCAAGGTGGAGGATGAACCCACCAATGAGTTTGTAGCAGAAGGGGCCACTAGGAGGCGGGGCCTGAATGAAGAAAGTAGATCGCTTTCCCCCAGTGCCCTTTCTGGTGGCCAAGATGAATGGCCTTCCTTTGCCACATCTTTCAGCCATGCTGTGTCTGCTGTGGAACAGGAGCTGCCACTGACTGAAACCGTTACCCAAAATACGTATTTCCTCCTTTTTCTCAGGTATTTGGTCACAACAATGAAAAGATGACTAATACAAACAACCTGCTCAGAATTCATTGAGTGATAACATGTCCTATCTTATACATTGTGTACAGTTCCATTTTTTTAATATATTAAAAACTATCCAATGGAATTTAAATTTAATTGTGACATTTTCCTAACGTATCACATTTTATACAGAATAAATACTAACAATGAACTTTTTAGCATTCCAATCCCTGAGGAGGTATTGTGGCATAGTGATTTGAATGCTTAAACTGGAATCTCACCACAGTGGCAGGAAACTGATATAATTACTTGACTTAAGGCCTTTGTTTCCTCATTTGAAAACAGTTATACCTGTATGATGAGCTTGACACGATGACTTAACAGCACTGGGCTGAGGCAGTGGTGGTGAACCTTTTGGAGCTGGCAATGATACAGCCTGCTGAGGCACACATGTCATAGGTTCACCAACCCTGGCCTCGCAGAAGAGGTAATTTATGGTAACTTCTTTCACATACTTTACATTATGCATTAAATGTCTGAGCACCCCACACTCAAATTTATGTTGACTCCCTAACCTTCCACTGTGATGGTTATTAAGAGGTGGGCCTGTGGGAAGTTTAGTTTGGGTACCAAGGGTAGGTACCCCTAAAGGGATTAATGTCCTTAAAAAGGCAAAAAGACAAAAATCTCTCCTTTCTCCTCTCTCGTCCTCTCCCTCTCGCTCATTCTTCCCTTCCACCTGCACACAGCTAGAGGAATGGCCAGGAGATGAGAGTCAGGAGACAACCATCTGCAAACCAAGAAGAGGGCTCTTCCCCAGAACTCAACAAAGCTGACATCGTCATCTCAGACTTCTGGACTCAAAGAATACTGAGAAAATATATTTTTCTTTTTCAAGCCAACCAGTGTATAGTATTTTGTTTTGGTAGCCCAACTAGTCCAAGATGTTATATCAAAAAATATTTTTAAAATGATACTTTGGAAAAGAAGGTAATTTTCACATGACCCCAATATGCCATGAACCTATAAATCTACCTCCTCCAATACAGTATTCACTTCAGCAGAACATAGCATTATTCAATCTACTGGTAAGTATCTACTGATTTCCCAAAATGGCCAACAGGAGAGCAAAATAGGATAGAAACAGAAAGCTACACTCAATACTTTTGTTTTGTTTTGAAGTCATACTTGATATATTTTTATGGTTCTTGGCAATTTCTTTTTGCAGGTCAGTATTGTGCAAACATCAAAAGTAAATGTCAACTACCTATACATATTGTGAGCAAAACAATGACAAAGAATCTACTAATGACAGTAAGAATTCTTAAAATTTAATCTAATTGACCCTATCTCCACTAGTTAAAAAAAACTGGCAACATTACAGATTTGTTAGTTTGCTACAGCATGTTTTCTAATAAGCAGCTTTTTAACTTCATAAATGGAATATAAATCACATTTTAAGCATTTAAATGCAAAAT
Organism: Dasyprocta punctata; assembly: GCA_004363535.1. NCBI lineage: Eukaryota > Metazoa > Chordata > Mammalia > Rodentia > Dasyproctidae > Dasyprocta > Dasyprocta punctata. The sequence continues at coordinate 116,347 of RJWM01001249.1, forward strand.
GCCATAATCGACTTTATAAAATGCACTTTATTTTCCATTTTAAAATGTAAGCGAAAATTACCATTTAAAATTCAAAAGAACCTAACTCTTCCTACTTGTAAAAAGAGAGACAATCTGCAAAATACTCTAGAGAATATTTTTGTAGGCTGGATTTAACATACAATGGCTTTTTTTTTCCAATGCAGCAATCAATTCATTAAGTAATTATCTGCCTTGAAAGTATAAAAGGTATGTAGAAGAATGCCAGGCCATGATGCAATAATTTTATAAAAATTATCAAATAGCAATAAAGATTCAGAATGCAAGACCTTATAAATATTCAACACCGTAAGAAAATAACAAAGAAAACGGGCAAAAAATGTGTATTCACCGATAACTTTTAAATATTAAGAGACATCAGCTTCACTTTTGAATAGCTTCTTCAGTTACCATTATACCTCTATTGTTAACGATAAAATATTTGAACTGGTTCTCATTTAGTACTATTTCATCAACGAAGGAAATGAAGGAAAATGTACTGCTGAAAATTAGAGGAAAAACAAGCCTTGACAAACAAAGCAAATTATTTTATATGCCATCTCTTCCCAATATAATTATGAGACTAAACCAGTATCTGATAATTAAATATATTGACAGGGATGTATCAAAATCTCCTTAGTCAATACAGCTACCCTATGCTATAGAATAAACAGAATTTAAATTTTCTATTGTAAAACCAATGAGTTAGACAGTACGTGTGCACAAAGCTACCATACACATTGAATCTATTTATTCAATTCTGTCTTTCCTTATCATATATCTCTTTTATCCTTCTGATTACCAGAGTACATATGATAGGCTACATAATTTTAAACACCAAACACTAAAAATTACTTTTTGGGTCTGAATCCAGGAATAAGAATAAATTGTACATTTTATTAATTCTTCTTTCAGTAATAGGCCAATTAAGATATTAGCAGGACCTAGTTCTACATATAATTGTTTTCTTATTTGTAGAAGTAATGTGAAAATGTGTAAAATCTGAGAAAAACATTTTTTAATCACCATTAAGTCCTGCCATCCAGAAACCTTTGTTATTTTTGGGGGGAGACTGCCTTCCAGTGACATACATCTTGATGTTCTAAGCAGACATTAATAAATAAATAAATATACAGTGAAAACATAAATCAATGTACCCTAAATGCGGCCCTTTGATAAACGCTATCTAAAACATAGATTAATAACACAACCTGTTAATTTCATAAAGGTCTCTAAAATGTTTTAAGTAGTACACTGGGACAGGGAGTCTCGAAAATCCTAAGACTGGTCCCTAAACTGGAATCTCTTCATTTTTACCATGTCAACACTTCAATGGCAACAAGCAGCAAGCAAACCAGCACTATTCTCACAGTGAAACCAACATTAATGTGCCTACATCAAACAGGCTTTATTTTTATTTTCTTCCCATTCACATTTCAGCTATGCTTTTATTCGCATTGTAAAAGTGACAAATTATATTCGCATAGTAATTTTAAAACAGCTTAAATTCACTGACAGCGATTGTTTTTTGTTTTTTTGTTTTTGGAGGGGAGCGCACAGCATTCAAACTGTTCATGCTTCTGGCCTGTGACATGGTTTACCAGATGAAAGGATAACACTACATTCCAGTGTTCTCTCTCATAACATTAAAAAATAAAAAGTAAAAGCTTATTCCTTAAATACAGTCACAGTTTTCTCTTTTGTTCCAACCCATCGTTTATGAAGTATGCAGACGTTAAAATTACAAAGACTGAAATTACTTCATTAACAAAGCAGTAGCTCAATGTTTAATAAATAAGCTAGCTCTGACTCATAAAAGAACAAAACCAAATCAGTTATATTACCTACGAGCAATTTTTCCCCTTAAAATTGAGTTTAGCCTTATAGTTAACTTTCAGGAAGGTTTAGGTCAACTCAAGAAATCAAAGGTCTTAAGATCCCATTCATTTTTTACTGCCCAATGGCTAATAAAGTCAAAACACAGTAACTCGTATTTGTTACTTTTGCTTGCACAAATGTCTCTTAGAAGAAATCCTTCAACAATGACTCAAAAAGATAAATAGTAAAATTTGAGGCAAGAATGGTCTGTCTTTAAGTCAAGCATTTCCTGGTAAGTGACAGGTCTGGTTGTGGGGAATATACTTTGCAGACCCTAGAAAACGGCCAAGACTCAAAATTTGCCACTGCTGGTGTCTAGAGAATCCATTCAGCTAAAGGGCTATAATACACGACCCAGTCTTCGATGGACATGTTAACGTGAAGGAGAGGCGCCCTGTATGTCAGCTAAATGCTTTTGCCATTTTTGCAGAAGAAAAGCTAATTGTTGGTGGTCATGTGACATTATAGATCCCAGAAAGGAAAGGGTGGGAGGAAGAGAGAAGAGTTCAAGGCAGTTCAGGGTCAGAACAAGCTCGGGCATCCCGTCATTATTCTAACGTTCCCCAAGCTGAAGGCAAAATACTGCTTACCCAAAAAGGAGTGGGTGAAAAGTGGTGGTGGGGGGGTATGAACAGGGGATAAGGGAAAATCACAGTAAAGTCAACGTGTGGCAGCGTGGGGGTGATAGGAGGGAATCTGGAGCTATCCAGCTGAGTTGGGGAGCAAAAGCTTCGGTCACAGAGACGCTGAGAAGAACCACAGCGGCAACGCTGCCCTCTCCCGCCCCGTTCTTTTTGGGTTTCCCACACTCCCGCCTCCCCCGCTCCGGACCGACACTCGGGGTGGGACCCGCCGACTGGGGCCGCCCCGATCTTTGTCTCGCGCGCGCCCCACGCGCGGACTCCCCGCCGTCCCCGCCCGCGCAGCCTCCCCGTCTCCAAGGAGCCGCACGCGCCGCGGCCGCCACCCCCTCGCCGCCTCCCGCCGCCCGCGCCCCTTCCTTCCCTCCCGGCCGCCCCGCCCGCCGCCCGCCGCCCGCCGCGGGGACCTTTGTGTCTCGGGGGACTTTCCGCCTCGTCCCCTCCTCCGCCTCCCCGCGGGGACGCCGAGGCGGCTGCAGGCACTGGGGCCCAGCGACACCCCCACGCCCCCCACCCCCGGAAATGCCCGGGGCTCCGCGGCGGACCCGGCGCTGACAGCCGTCCGCGAGCCCCCAGCGCTTGCAACTTCCCTGCCCCGCCGCCCGCCGCCCGCCGCCCCCCGCCCCCGTTCGGCGCCGGGTTCGGCCGGTCCACAGGGGACGGCGCGGCGCGGCCGGGCCGCCAACTCACCAGCAAGTGCGGGCGGCGCGTCCCAGGCGGGCGCGACGCGAAGGAAAGCGGCCCCGCGACGCCCGCGGCGACCGGATGCAGGTCCCGGCCTCGGGCGGCCGCCCCGAGCGCCTCCGCGGCGCAGGCCTCCCCGCCGCCGCCGCCTTCCGGGCTGCCGAGGGCGCGGAGCTCCGAGGCCCGCGGCGCCTCACGAGGTGCCGGGCCGCCCGGTCAACATGGCTCCCGGGTCGCGGGCGGCGCGCTCTGCCCCGCCGAGAAGCCGCGGTGGCGGCGGCGGCACCGAGGAGGAGGCGGCCGGGCTGGGGGCGGGCGGCGGGCGCGGGCTCCTCCTGCTCAGCCGCCGGCCGGACCGTGAGGCGCTGAGGAGACGGCGGGCGGGTGGCCGGGCGGGCGCTCTGGCTCGCTGCGTGCGCGTCGCGTTCGCACTCGGCGGCCGCGGACTGACGCCTCCGCCTGTTCCCCGGAGGAGAACGAGCGAGCGAGAAAAAAGACTTTTATTGAAACGCTCCAACCAGCGGCGGCTGAGAGAAGCGGCCGGCCGCGCCTGAGCCGCCGCCGCGGGCAGCGCGACCCCTGCTGGCGAAGGCGCGGGGGGCGGGGCCGGGCCGGGCGGGGCCGGAGGGGGCGGGGCCGGGCATCCCCAGGAAACCCCCGGCCCTAGGAGGGGGCCTGGGTCTCCCCGACCTGGCTCGGGCTGCTGCTCCAGGGGCGCGGAGATCCCCCACGGCGGCGGGGAGGCGGGGCCGCACCTGTCCACTGGGACGGGAGAAGAAATTCTCCGAATAATTCGGCTCCTTTTCTTTCTCCCAGCAAAACCAAAACGCTTGCTTGAATGATCCAAGTAATTATTGCACAGGCTGGCAATGTCACAGTCCTGTACTGCTTTCTGGGGGTGCTGATGTCAAAAGGCCCACACGGGTGCAGGCCGATCGCCGCGTCTATTCTTCCGTGGGAGTGGGTGGGTGCTAGCTTAGCTGTCGTTCCTTGCGTGGCATGGGCTGGTTAAAAACACTGCCGTGTTCCTATGTATTCTGACATTCTTCGTAATATGCTAGGTGGTTAAAGACCAGAGGGTCTAGCTTCGATGAAAGATAACAATGTAAAAAACAAAACAAACCACAAAAAACCTGAGCGATGGGAGAGGGGAAACTGGAGTCGCTTGGAGAACATAAGGACTACTGTTGCAGTTGGTTCGGTTTTGTTTTCTTGGTGGAGGCAGGCCGCGAGAGGGTGGCCCAGTTTCTGTACGTGGTTTTACTTTCTTGTTTCCCAGAGGCTAAAAGCTAGTTCAGGAATGAACAGCAGAGTGAAAGCGAAGCCGAATTAAAGTACTACTGACCCACTTCTCCCACCCCCACCTCCACCAATAAAGATAGAAGCATAAAGTAAAAAGAAACTTAAACCCCTAGAAGGAGATTGAAAGGCGAAAACACTGAAAGAAGAAAATAGGAACCGGATATAGGCAGCCTAAACAAGAAAAAAAAAATGTTAACCACATGAAAGACCTGTGAAGTGAGATATAAAATGTTTTTTCCATTTTAACACCCGGAAGTGGGCGGGGAGGCGGGGCGGCGCGTGAGCCTCTAGCTAAATGTGCCAGTGGCCCAGGCTGGGCTTGACCTTTCAGTCTTCCTGCCTCAGCCTCCCACAGTGGTGGGATTACAGGTGTGCGCGCTGTACAGTTTCGAGTCCCATTATGTTCTAAGGATTTCCAACAATTGTCTTTTTCCATGAATCCTTTTCTCTTGAAAATACTCCCCGCTGACTTCTCTTATTTGCTGGGCAAAGCTGAATGCATCTACTGTAATATCCAAAGATCATACTATGATCAGGCTTCCCCCATACCTCTCACACTGTCAGAACCTTACATTAGCTACAATCATGCTCTGCTCCACGTACTTAACGCCTGTATACCATGGAAGAATGGAAACATATATAACAAGCTTTCCTTTAGAATAAGTGTGCTTAAAAAAAAAACAACTTGACATATTTTAGATTTATTCAAGCCAAAAAAATTTATAATGTAGCGTAAATTTCAGAGTTCTTTTTAAGTTAGAAAAGATGTTTCACAAGCTCTACTTATATACCAAGCATTTTTACATACTTATCTTTTTTGGGGGGTCTCTTAGTGAACGTTCAAAATCAAATCAGAGTCTACAAAATTGTATTCTGAGTCTCAGCATAGATAATCTCACCGTTGTGTCATTAGATTGGAATTAACTCCATTAGAAATAAAAGTACTGTTCAGACCACCTCATCCAAAACTGCTGAAGAGCATCCTCTCTGCTCCCTACCATAATATAGATTGGATCATCAGAATTTAGATGATTATTTTATTGACCTATTTGGTCCCTCAGTAAGAAAATACTAATTGTACATCGTGTGTCTGGCACTCTGTTAGATGTTGAAGAAGTAGATGTGAATAAAATAGACCAGGTATTGCCCTTAGAAACTGTTCTAGTGTTGAAAACAAGCTATAGACATGTAAATTGCTTAAGAAGTTGGTAAGAATCCATAATCAGTGAGAGGTGTTTTGAAGACAATGAAACTGTAATGGAAAAGGAAGGAGGGAGGTCCACAGGGTTATTTTAGATGGTAATAGCAGGAAAGGCCTAATTATAAGGGGGCAAAGCCATGGGATCTTTCTTTGTATTGCTTAGTAAATTATTTAATCAAGAAAAGGTCAAAACAAAAATCAATGAATGGAGGCATTTAACTAGTGCTTTAAATTAATTTCAAATTCACAGATAATATTTTGGGCACGTTGGTTGGTCTTGTAACTAGCTTTCGATAAGGTGCTTTTTCCATTGTGAAAAAAAGTTAAAATACAAAGTTATTTAGAGTATTCCCCCAAATTGTGGTTAATACATATTCCCTAGTGCTTCTGAAGAAGAGGGGTTCAGGAAGAATTCCAAGTTCAAATCCACTTGGGAAACACCACATATTTTATCTCCCTTCAAGAAAGTCTTGACACACATTTACATATTTAGAGCTCTGAGAAGTTCTGTGATGAAAAACAATTTTTTTCCCAGTGACATCAGGGTATCCCTAAATATTTTCACCATAGCATAACCATATCATATTTAGGGGACATAAAAATATCAAGTTGAGAATTTGAAGGTCATTCAACTTTGGACAGAGTGAGTTAAAGGGGGACGGAGACAGAAAGTTTTTGCTGTGATTCATACTCTGGAGTGTGACATTGCCTGGGAAACAAATATGAAACATATTCCGATAAGATATGGAAAAGAAACATGTTGGTTTTCAGTTGCTATACATGAGTGGTGCTCAAACTGACGTCCAGGAATCAGCAGCAGCCTGGTCACCAGGAAGGTGACTAAGAATACAGTTTCTCAGGTGCAGCCCCAGAGGAGCTGAGCTAGAAACAGAGGGTAAAGCCCAGCAAACTGTTCTACCAAGTTCTCTACCCGGTTGAGAATCATTGTTCTCTATAACATCAACACATATCCCTTATCTACTTACAAAACAAATTTGAAGATATGTTTCAAAGTTTAATGGACAAAGTTGTAATGTCCAAACAAAACATACCTGAATGCCTGAACTGTTTAAAATTTCTTGAAGAAATTAGTTACCTGAACAAATAGGGAAAACTTTTTGTCTAGATCTTCTCCATTTTGTTAGGCTGAATCATAGGGAAAAATCTGTTGTGTTTTTGCTTTTGCTTTTTGGTGTGCTTTTTGCAATAAGAGTGAAGCAAATAAAGCTAAATGTAGTAATCAACTATCTTCTGCTTGAACTCACTGGAGCAAAATAATTTTATACTTGGTAGAAATGAAACTACAGGTAAGAAAAGAGTATTGTCAAAGGATTTTTTAAAATTTGCTTTGAAAACAAACTATCAGCCTCACCCTAACATTTCTGCTTAAATGTATTTTGTACCATCCTAACATCTACAAAACAGCTGTGGACCCTTACATAATGACACACTTGTAGACAACCTCTTAAAGGTTAACTGTAGAGAGTTTACAGATCTTTTTAAAATCACTACCAGACTAACTTCACGGATTTACAAGTTAAGGATTTGGAGAGGGAAATGTCTTTCCTATTTCATGTAAAATTTCAAGTTTGAAGTACTGTTCCATTCTATAGAATTGATAACATCTAGAAATATTTTTCCAGGCCAACAAGCATTATAAAAACTTTTCTGGACCATGATGTCATGTGTCCTTATGAGGCAAATGAATCCAGGAACCAAACACAGTCTTGGCAGTTAAGGAGGGTATAATTTTTAAACACTTCGTTTTAAAATGAAATTGTTCTCTAATGCTGATGAGTGCTTAACAAGCATTCGCCTCCAGATTTCTAGTAAGGCTCCATATAAAGCTTTATCAAGAGACTAAGGAAAGATTAAACAGGTCTTCCTTCCTTCCCTTAATTAGATTGCTGTTCTTTTTCGGAGGGGGAGGGGGAGAGGAAGTGAGAGAGTCTCACTATGTAGTTCAGACTGATCTTGAATTCACTAGGTAGTCCAGGCTGGCCTCATACTTGTGGCAGTCTTCCTGCCTCAGCCTCCCAAGTGCTGGGATTACAGTTGTGCCCCACCATGCCCGGCTGACTGATGTTCTTTCTACTCAGATAAAAAGAAGTGGGCTCTTAATAAAATAGAATACATTTAAAGTTTATTTGAGCTTCCTGAAAAATGAAACTACCTTTTAAAATTTAACAAATTCTTCCTTTTTAAAATACATTGTTGATAACTATAATCTGGGCCTGGCTGTGGAGGTTTTCCCTGGTTAGGCATGTTAGCAAGAATATGGCAATTTTCCATATTCCCAGAGGCAAATGATCAATAAACATTGACCTTTTTTTCCTCCCCTTCATTCTTGCACAGAATGAAAGAAGGGAGGGCGTAGCAGTAGCCTCATGGTTTGTCCTCTTTGAAATCTGGCCTAGTGATTTGCCTTCAGCACAGGTGATCAGACTGATTCATAGTCTTCTCGTCTTTAGCTATTAGGCAGAAGGGGAAGTTTTCGGTGAACGAACTTTGCTTTCCCCAAGCCAACACGGACCCCGAGGACCATTTCGAACTGATTTGACTTATGAGGAGGAGACTAAAGCAAATATTTGATATTCTGACACTGGAAATATGGAAAAATAAAGAGATGAGGAAGAAAAGAAAGGACAAAAAAGGTAGAAAACAAGGCAAAAGCAAGAGAAGAATTAAGTCTTATAATTGTGTTTTAGCAATGAGGAAGCTGCAAATGCTGATAATGGGAAACTTCATATAACAGAAAAAAAGAACAGAAAAAACGTAAGGCCGAGCAAGTCAGGGCTGCAGCCCTGAAACAGTATTACACAGTAATTGTGCTTTGCAGTCCTTGGGCTTGGATGGAAGTTCCAGCCTTGCCGTTGTGTGGTGCTGGTAGGTTACTTAACTGAGAATTTCCTCATATGCAATCTAAGGCTTATAATCTCCCTGCCAGTTTGTAAGAATTGAATAAGATAATGTATGTAATACACTGCATTGCAACTTTTTCTGTTGTAAAGACCTGAACAGCAGCACCAATAACTTATCCTAAAGGGGCTTTTGCTGTGTATGTACTTTAGGCCTTACAGCATCCTAGCCAACAGCCCACACAGTATCATCGTGACCTGCTTTCTCCTCTGCAACATTTGGCAGCCTTGGGTCCTCCACCCACTAGGCCAAAGGATGGATGCAATATTTGTAATTGTGTTCTTCCAGGTTCCAATCATGAAGAAAAGGAGCAACACCCACAGTAGCACAATCCATAACTCTTAATTAGCTCAGCTTGAGTTACTGATAGTCCCCGTGGCCAGTGAAGCTGAATGGTTGGCAAGGGCCTGGCCTTGTTCTTTACCCTTTTACCTGAATCATGTGTGCTAAGAGTCTGAGAAGAGCAGTTCCCCCCCCCCAAAAAAAAATAACAACAAAAAAAGCCTTTACCCTAAGTAGGACAGTATTTGCAGAATGCTCCATTTAATTAAATGCAAAAAAAACCTCAGAGATGACAGGGTTTTAACACTCACTGGATCCAGGAAGTCTGCCTCAGAATATGCTTGCTCTGTTTTTCTTTTAGGCTTCAGTGTGTGTGCCAACCTCATTCTTTACTAGTTTCTTGACAGGTCTAAAATCACATTCTCAGGTCCCACATGGTTTGGGTATTTGTTGCCTAAAGGTCCATGTTTTGAAGGCTTGGTCTCCAACCTGTGGTGCTGTTGGGAAGCGGTAGAGCCGTTAAGAGGCAGGACCTACTGAGAGGAAGTTAGGTCACTGTGAGTACATCCCTGAAGGGAACACTGGGACTCAACCTCTCCTCCCTCTTTGCTTCCCCGCAACTATAGGATGAACAGAACTTCTCTGCTATGTGTCCCAATTATGAAGTATTGTGTTGCTTCACCTCTAAAGCAATGGGGCCAACCAACCATGGACTAACACCTCTGAAACTGTAAGCCAAAATAAACTTTCCTCCTTTTAAGTTTATTATCCCAGGTATTTTTGTCACCAGTAACAAAAAGCTGGCTAATACAGTTCCCAATTCAGGGGAAAGGCCATTGAGAAAATCCCACTGGAGAATACTGATTGGCCCAATTTAGGTCATGTGTCTACCCTCTAATCAGAAGGGTCCCACCAGCCCTGATAGAATAGGGAAGACGCAAATGTCATGAGTATATACCTAATGTGAAAGCTTGCTAAATTAAATACCTATGTGTACTTTGTTATGTGTATTCGTACTCAAATAGTACTGCTAAAAAAGAGAGAACAGATGAAAAACACTGTGCTGGCTAATGACATTTGAAACTATCATCAAATCTGTCTGTACAAGCCTGAAATTTCCAATACTATTGAAAATTCAGGCTTCCTCTAAATCTATATGGAAGTCACACCACTTAATCCGTAGGGAGTTTCTAGTTACAGGTCTAAAGAAGAGACCAATAAAAGTTATGAATATGATTATGTTTTTCTTGACAGATTTTTACAGTGCAAAAGAGTGTAATGGTGGGCAATTGCAAGTGAGGTACATCTGAAACCTACTTGTCACTATCTAAAATAATTGACCTGGTAAACCCAAGACATCTTGTGAAAGCAGATTATAGTATACAATAAATATCGGCTCTCTTCTCCCCCTACCTCTGAAATATGGAAAAAATCTGGGAATTTTGAAATATTGTTCATCTCATGTATTGCACTGAGCTACATGTAATATAAATATTTCTTTTTATACTCCTGATCTGAAATGTAGATCAGCTGTGCAATTAATGACACCTTCCCTTGAAGTAAAGACAAGCTTACCATTGGCTGGGACATCCCGTTTCTATTAGAGGCTTGATACCAAAGCTATTAGATCACAAAATAGTTTCACAGAGCTCATACCAACTGCCTATCCTCAAATTCTAGTTTCACCAGAAAGCATCAGAAGTACTAAACGTTTCCATTTTTAGCCTTTTGTATTAGCAACTTTCTTGTCACTGGAACAAAATACCAGACACCTGCAATTTAAAGGAGAGGTTTATTTGTCACCTGGTTTCCAGTGGCTTCAGTACAAAGTCACTGGTTTCAGCGATGCAGCGGAAGGCCCTGGCAGAGGACAGCTGCTCATTCCATGAATGAGGCCTGGAAGCAGAGACGGGAGGGGCCAGGGACAAGAATGTACCCTTCCAAGTCACACCCAGTGACCCTTTTTCCTCCAGCTCCCACCAGGAGACTTTTGGGGGACATTTTAGATGTAAACCATAACACTTTTCATACACTTAAAAAATGCAAGGACATTTTATGAAGACTGCTTTTTACTGTTAAAATTTAATAATGTAGTCTGTTTTTTTAAAAAAAGCATTTTTGGGTTTAGATAATCCACATCATTGTAAATAAAACTACTGGTTTTTTTCTTTTCTATTCTTTTTTTCCTTTCTTTTCGATCTATTGGTTATGGTCATCAGTGCCTCTCTATGCAGCAAACTTCCTTACTGCTTTCTACCCACTTCTAGGCAAGATGGAGTACAATATTTTGGGCTTTTTTCTTATTTTGTACAAATGTTTGCAAAAATTTTAGCATGATGCATTAGAAAGACTATGGGATTCAAAATAAAATGAGCCTGTGTTTGAACCTTGGCTCTGATATGTATTTGGTGCAAGATACTGAGAAGGGTAGTTTATCTTCGAGCTTTAGTTTCTTTATTGGTAAAATGGACATGCCTTATAGGACTTTTCGTAGAGTTTCAAGGAGATACCAAATGCAAAAGGGCTTAACACAATAGTTGGCACTTAGCAGGCAACGAATGACTGTTAATGTTTTTTCCGTTCCTGCACATCATTGCTATAAAAGTCATGGAAAAATACTTTGATGAAAATGCATCTAAGAAGACAGAAATCTAAGTTTACAATGCTCAAGAGAAATAATCTGTCTTCTATGGAGAAGCACTACAGTATTTAGAAAAACAAAATGGAGAAAAAATAAACATTTTTGATAGAAGATTAGCAGCCCCATTTAGACAAAAAAAAAATAGATGTTTATATCTTAGTGTATTATCCATCATAACATTAGTATTACCTAACATTCAGAACGAACAAGACCCAGAATAACTATTATGACTTTTTAAATGCAGTTTTTGATCTGTAAAGATTTTCTTAGAAGAGAACAAATCACTTGAACTCAGATTCTAATTCATCTGCTTTCTGTACTGTGCGTTTACAAGTACAAACATACCGGCAATTTTTTTTTCATCCAAGATACTTAGGCAATTTTATGGCTGGGAACTAGAAGTTATCCAACTCTCATGTTTACTCTTCAGCTACCATTTCAGTCAAGTCTTTCTTCATCCAATTTGTGTTTCATGTTCATAATGTGCCAAACACTGCAAAGAATGGAAAGACAAAGGCACTGTCTCTGTGATCAAAGGGCTTTGAGTGTATCTCAGAAAGGGCAAACAGTTTAAGGTACAAGTCTGGATGCGTTACTCAGGGGAAGAATAGGTCTTGCGGCTAGGAGAAGAGAGACAGCAAGAAATCAAAGCAGCTGCACTGCTCACCTAAGAGAAGTCAGCAAGTGGTGGCTAGAGATCGAGCACTGAACATCAGAGAATCTAGAAGTACTTTCAGTGGTCATCCCTGGCCTCATGGCATATACAACCTGTGGTTAGACCAAATAGCCTGCACTGGGTAAAAAATCTGCCAGACAGGCAGCTTATTTGTATTCTTTCTATAGTTTTTGATGTATTGATTTCAGATGTCACTTGTTTATTAATAGTAATCTAGTTTTAGGAAACATTCTATTTTATGTGGAGACAAAAGGCAGCTGCCTGTCTTTGCATAAGTGCTTTGATAAACCGATAACGAAAAAGAAATGAAATCAAGACAGCTCGAGAGAGTCTCTGGTCTTTTGCCAAACTGTACATGGGGCAGGTCCTTTTTTATGAATCTTGGCTGCATGACAATATTTAGAAAACTAAAAATTTTAAATAGTTATTTGTTTTCTGCCTGTGCTGTTGTTTTCAAAGCATTAATTATGTTCAGTTATGACTTTAGAATCACATAACAAGGTAAAGGTAAATACTAAACTTTCCTTAAAAAGGTTAAGCATTTGATTTCACGTTACAGACATACTGTACTATAAATTCTTAATTATTTTATCTTGAGAAATAAACTTAGTTTTTTCCCCCAAATCCATTTTATTTCAAAGTGAAAAAAAAAATTCAACATACAACAATTGGGGGACAACAATAGTACATGCATTGTGCATTGTTGTCCCCAAATCATTCACCCAGAGCACAAGACATCTGCATTGAATTGTCCAAACAGTACCAATGCAAACCTTTCTCTTCAATGAACTCAGAGAAATCAATAGCATAACTATCTTAACTATATTTTATAAATATATATATAAATATATACTTTTTTCAACTTCCCACACTAGCTAGACAATATAATGTTTACACATGCATGTCTGATTTATTTCACTTATGAGTATGGTCTCAAGTTGCATTCATTTACCTATAAAAGTCTCAGGTTTGTCCTTCTTTATGACTGAGTAGTGCTCCATTATGTAAAAGTATCACAAACTGGGCGTGGTGGTGCACACCTTTAATCCCAGCACTTGGGAGGCTGAGGCAGGAGGATCCTTGTGAGTTTGAGACCAGCCTGGGCTACAAAATGAGTTCAAGGCCAGCCTGAACTGCATTGTGAGACCCTGTCTCAAAAAACTAGGGCTGGGGATTTAACTTGGCTGTGTAAGTGACTGCCTGGCAGGCACGAGGTTGTAAGTTCAATCCCTGGTACACACACACACACACAGAAAAAAAAGGATCGCATCTTTTTTACTTAGTCTTTTTTTAAATCTTATAAACCTACTATATATGGAATATTCAATTTTTTCCCCTGCAGTTCAGTTCCCAACTGCTATCTGAAGCAGCCTGATTCTCCAATTTTGGCATCTCAGGTTTTTAACTTGTTCACCTGAGAAGTATTGCCTTTCTTTTTGTATCTCACACCTTCTGCCATTCTGTAAGCTGGGTAACTCAGCTTTTTTTCTGTGGATAATACAGTTCCAACACAAATTTAGGCAAGTCTGAATGGTTCACACAAGAGACACCAAGCCTGTAAAACATGACCGACTCAAGATATCTAAGAACTGAGCCCCAGGGGAAGGATCTGTTTTGTGCGAAACAAGGAATGAATTAGAATGAGAAGCTTGAAAGTGGACTTAAATTAGTACATTTTAAAGAACTTTCTGTTTTTCTTATAGAATATGAAATGTTGATTTTTTTCTTCTCCTTTTGACTCTTTTGGTAAATACCTTAAAAATTATACAATATTATAAAAGATTTTTTTTAACACAAAGGAAAGAAAAGAATCAAAATCGCTACTCTAATACAGTGAATTTTATCACTTCGGGGTGTTTTTTTCTAGCTTTCATTTTAAATTTACATATTTTAACAATATATGGGTATGTTTGTATTCATTTTTCACTTGTTGTTATAAACACCCATGCCAAACTGGGCATAGAACTGTGTCTCAAAAAGTAAATAAAGGGCTGTGGGGTGTAACTCAGTGCCAAGGCCCTGGTTTCAGTGCCAGTATGGAAAACAAATGTGTGCGCGCGTGCACACACAAACACACACATGTGCACACACACACACACACACACTCCCCTATTCTTTTCGCTAAAGTCTTTATGTTTACCCTATTCGTGGGCTACCTGATATATACTCTGTGATCTATGTTTCATGTGCCCCCTCTACCTCCTTGTGAAGTCTTCTCAAAGTGTGCTTGGGGGTCACTAGGGGAAAGATGTGCCTCACTTGGTTGGGTTCCTGCCCAGTCAGCCACCATGAGGTTAATGTTATTCTTCTCCCTTGCTGGATATCATCATATTCTCAGGCAAGTTGAGGGTGTTAGCCAGCTTTCCATCCCTGCAACAAAAGAATCATCTTACAAAGAGAGGAGGTATATTTTGGCTTACAGTTTTGGAAGCTTCAGCCCATGACTGATGGGTGCTGTTGCTTTGGAGCTGTGGCGATACAGAGCATGGTGGGAGGATGTGTTGAAGGAAGCCCTTCACCTCATGGTCATGAATGAAAGGGAGAGGAAGGGCCAGGGTCTCACAATCACCTCTGAGGTTGTGCTGTACATACCCCAAAGATTTCCCTCTGAGCTTTCCTGTTGAAGTTCCCACCCCTCCCAGCAGCTCCAAGGCAGGGGACCAAGCCTTCAACACGTTGGCTTTTGTGGGGTGTTCCAGATCCAGACTCTAGCTATGAGTCTACCAACATTGCTGCTGCCTCTCCCACTATGTCCTTGGATACTGCCAACTTTCTATGTAGGACTTCCATTTTAGTTTATCCTCTGAAATCACCTGCCTTGATTTTGCCAGTAGCTACTCCAACGTTAAGGGTACCTGCTTGTGGGGCATCTGATTATTCATACACCAATAGCCAACTTCATTCTAATGGTCTACCCTATCTTCCAAATGGCAGGCAGGAGCTATTGACAAAGAGTGAAAAATCTCAGCTCTGTTTTGTTGTTTTGATTAACAACTTGAGAAAAATTCTTGAACTCAAAAAATTTTTTTCATTTGATAAGAAAGGTGACTCATTGCATTAAACATGGAAAAATACATGACTTTTATATACTTGGAAATGAAAAAAAAACTTCTCTCTCTGTCATTTCTCTCTTTTTTCTTACACAAAAGGTCCATTTCAACATATGCCCAAAGGACTCTAACATAAATCATAATACATACAGTTCAAACAATGACAAAAGCCCATGGTTGAGTTCAGAAGAAGGCAAGTTCCAGTTATTTAAGGTGCTTAAATCTGTTAGTTCAAACTGGGACACCTGTCATCAAAGAAGAAAATCAAACTGGACCAAGATGGTAGAGGTGGCAGATGGATTTTCCAAGCAGCTGGCAATCAGTGCAGGTCTAGACAGGTGGGAAGTCAAGGCTGGGCAAAGCCGATAGCTACTCACACATTTGGAACAAAAGACTTCATTTTCACAGAAATTTTGTCATTGATTAGTTGACTTTTGTCTTGTCTGGTTTGGTCTGATCTGGTCTCAATTTGGCTTAGTTTTGCTCCAGGGAGCTTTCTTGTATGGCTGTGGCATATCCTACTGAGGTAATATACTAGCTATATGATCCAGTCACCTTAGATCAGAACTAGGTTCAAATTCCAGTTCTAACACTTATAAATTTGTGACTTTGTGTAAATATTTTATGTTTCATGGGTTCCGTTTATTCATTGTAAAATGAAACGATCATATTAGATTGACAGTTACCTCTTTTGGGGGTAATTACTTAATCATTTTGATCTGATGAAAGATAAGGATTATTTTCTCACAAAAACACACCTAATTCTTCCCCACTCTGCAATCTGGTGCACATTTTATTGACTTAGAAACTGATTTCCTTCACATAGGAAAAAAAACCTACAAAATTTCTTTCCCTTATTCTTGTTTAGTGACATATATGATGCAATTTGAAATGACTCCAAAATGTGCAAATGTAAAGCAAAAAACAAAAAACAAAAACAACAAAAAAAATTCTTCCTGCAAAGCAAATTTTAATGTCAAGATTGCCAGTTCTGATTTGAGGAGAAGAAATGATGGTGTAGTCTTACATGGTAACTTGTCTTTGTGATCGTCTCTTAATCTTGGCTTTTAATTTTGATAGCAGCAAGCGATACCAGAGCCAGCTTAACAAAAGTATGTTGTAGCAAGTGAGTGGATCTGATTGCCCTGGATTTCTCTAGGAGAAAGTTTTATCATGTCTTCTGTCATTATCTCTATGCGTTTGTCATCTTTGTTGTCTCTATCATTTCACATACCTTTTGAGGCATTTTGCAGGATTTCCAGGTATCTACAGATTTCTGTCTCATGAGAAATTGACACGTTTCATCACTCTCGGATGGAGCCAAGGGGAGAACTCCTCCAGCGTGGGAAAGGTTTTGTGTATTTGTCTTTTCCCAATTCAATCTTCTCTCCCGCAGTGGCAACTTTGCCAAAAGTGCTCATAGCTTTTTTTTTGGGGAGGGGGGTCAATTTCCAAGATGGTTTAGGATCTATGCTGAAAAGGAGAAAAAAAAAAAAGCCTTACCTTATTCATTCGATGCAATAAATCAAACTACAAATGACTATTTCCCTGTAGAATTATGACTAATTTCAAATAGTGCTTTCATTTCTTAACAAAAACCTCTGCAAATGCCAGTGAGTCAAAGTCTGGGGTCAGAGGAAATTGATGACTTGTGCAGCTATAGGCAAACTCCTCTCCCCACTATTGGTAGGGACTTTAATACCTTGTGCAAGCCGCTGTGGAAAGCCGTGACTCACAGTGATGTGCTGAGCTTCTTTCTTCATCAAAGCAGAAACAGCCAGATGCATTGCCAAACACCATATCCATGCTATAGTCTCAAAGCTATATTTGCCGTTAGAGTTTTAACTTAAAGAAGTTGACTTTTTAACCATTTCAAATAATTCAGGGCCATCGGGTTTACAAAAGAGAGTCATGAAGTAAAATTCCATTTAAAAAACTTTGCCCCTATTTTTCCATAATGCAGTTATAATATCATCAGGATCAATGTGAAATACAAATTAAAAGTAAACAGAATATTGGAGAGGATGAGGTAGACAGGCGTCAAAAAGATTATATGCTACTTGGATATGAAAGCATATATAAGATCAGGGTATAATAGCTATGTTAAGTATAACTGATCGGACTGGTTGTTCTACATATATTATTCCATTTAATCTTCATAGCAACCTATAAGACAGGGAGTATTAATGCCTTCGTTTTATAGAGGAGATAGTTGAGGCTCAGAAAGGTTAAGCAGTTTGCCCAATTTCACACAGCCAATAGCTGAAACTGGAACCCATGTGTTCTTGAGTCCAAAGCTCTTGCTTCTGGTTACTACATGAATGTGAAGGCATCAGAGATGTAGGGGAGCAGAGAAAGCAGATGCCAAGCCGAAGGATTAGTGTGGGATATCGGTGGTGGGATGGGATTAATTCGAAGAGAGATGAGCAAAATTTCTTTGGGAAACTTACATGTTTCAGACAATTCTGGCTCCCTTTGCTCCGCATCTGTATTTCGAAAGAATCCTGTCATCTGTGACTTATGCTCCGTCATGGTGTTTATCAGGAATGGAATCTCCATTCACAATCCTTGTCCTTAAATTTTTGCATTACAGGCTGACGAATCATTTTCACATTAAACAGGCTCTTAGGGGTTTAACCGGGGTGGGGTGGGGGAGATAATTTTTCTGAGATCTGAGCACACCACTTCCTTTTCTGAATTCTTTGTTTTATTCATCTCAGTAGCCTTCCAGCCCAGCACTGTGTGGCAGTTAGCGGGTGCCCAGGAAGCATCAGCTGAATGATAAAATCACTATCAAGGTTCAGAGACACTTCCCAAATTAAGTGTAAACATCTAGCAGACTGGAAACATCTAGCGACTTGCTGAAAATACACTGCAGGGAAAAAATATTTAGACGAACCTGATAAGTTATTCCCTCTAGCCTTGTCTCATCGACAGCACAGCGTTGGACATGGGACAGAACCATCTCCCAAGCCACACAAGGAAATCCCTTGTTTGGACAGACACACGCCTGAGCCATGTAGCCCTCCGGTGCTGACTCACGCGTGATTTTCCCCTGCCTCTTTCATCTTTTTGCAACTGTCACAGGCCATCATTTTCTTATCTTTAGAAAGCATTTTTTTTCTGCTGCACTTAATGTTATTCGATTTCTGACCACTTTGATAGTATGCTGCAGTCACTTTTTGCTTTTTTCTTTTTTTGTAAATTCTTTCCAAAATGAAAGAAAGAAAAACAAACAACTCCTTCCCCTCTCCAAGCCCCCCAATAATAATATCAGGTTATCCTAGTGACAGAGAAGCAAAACATACTGTATTATGTGGTATTCTGCCCTCTGCCTGGATTGTGCTTTGGTAATCTGGCTTTTGTCATGTTCAAATTGTGTGTTGGCTGGAAAGGTGATTTTGTAGGTTTATTTTTTTCTTCTGGGGAACACCTGTTCTTCTTGCAAATGAAAAGCTATTGCTCTCACTAAATGAGTGTGAACGCCCTGGAAGGGGTTCCTGCTGCCTGCCTGCTTTGTTCCTGAGACAGCTTTTTCTGCTAAGCTCTCTTACCCCTGGCTTAGGTGAAGGGAAATAAATATTGCTGCAAAAATTTCAGTTCGCAGTGTATTAATGGTTCTGTTTTCTGACTAGTGAGGGAGTAAACTCTTGTTGTAAGTGAAAAGAAAGAAAGAAAAAGAAGAGGAGAAAAAAGACAGCCTGAATGCCACCCTGAAAGAATGGCATTTGCCTTGGGAATAAGTGCCAATAATTTCCTTCTCTCTACAAGTTATCTCTTTAAAAATGTAAAACCAATTTTGGCTGACAAGGAACGCAGAGTTCTTGAAGTGTTAAACTGTATAAAAGTGCTCCAATGAGCTCAAATGGAGGCTCTGAAAGAGCCAGGAATCCATGATCCAATTCCCATTTGGGAGCTGATCTTATATTAAAACATGACACATATTATCTAAGGAATTTTACTGCAATGCCCTTGGGAACGCTATCTTTGAAATCTACTGCTATGGGTTGGGCCACAATTTGAACTCGAGAATTCGAGCATTTCCTAATCCAAATTTATATTCTGATGAAATTGTTAGACAAAATTGTTTATATCATAGATTTAATTATGTATTAAAATGGCATCAAAATACTTTGTCTTTTAGATCCTATTCACCTGTATTAAATAATCAAAGTTGTTGTACTTGGTATATTTCAATATAACTACCAAATAAAATGTTGTATGAGATAGGGCATTAATGCCTATGTATTTCTTTTATAGCTAAATTCAAATCATTTTATATAAATATACATCCTCTTTATTCCTGAAATTATTTTAAATGACAATTTTAAAGGAGAGGATGAGATATTAAGATATAGCATAAGGGAGAAGTCACACTGTCTAGTTTTAACCCAAGTTCTAGTACTTCCTATCAGTTTGACATTATTCTAAGCCCCTGGTGTTTTTTTTTTTTTTTTTTTTTTTTTTTTTTTTTTTTTTTTTTTTTTTTTTTTTTTTTTTTTTTTTTTTTTTTTTTTTTTTTTTTCCTAATCTGCAAAACTCCGGATTGTTTTGAAGATTAAATGAGATAACTTATGTAAAGCACTTGGCACAGAGCCTGACAAGCTGTGATATTAATCATTATAAAGAGAAAAGTCAGGGTCTGTGGAAAAGGAAAACACAAACATTATAACCATATGGATAAACATGTGGCTTCAACTGTTCAAGTGAAATAGTCGAACTGATTTTGAGTTTTCTAACACCCATAATGGTAAGTGAAACACAGTCCATTATATAAATCTTGAGTTCAGAAGGGCAGAAGAAAACCAATTCAGAAGTAAAATTTTTATTGGTACTGAATTTCAAAAGAAAATCACAGAGTATACATTGGACACATTGGATGGCATTTTTTTGTTTTGTTTTGTTTTGAAGCAAGGTCTTACTATTTAGTCCAGGCTGGCCTTCAACTCACTAAATAGTTCAGGCTGCCCTCAAACTTGTGGTGATCCTCCTGCCTCAGCCTCCCAAGTGCTGGGATTACAGGTGTTCATCACCATGCCCAACTGAATGATGTATTAAATAAAGTTTTTAATTACATTTTGCAGCAAATAATGTGGTGAATATAGCTGATTTAGCAATCTTTAATAAAAATTCAAACCATACAAATAAAGTGTAGGGCCAGAGATACAGCTTGGTGGCGCAGTTTCTGCCTAGCAGGTGTGAGGTACCAAAAAAAGTGTAGCTCATTAAAAATTATTTAGCAAGGTGTGGTGGCGCATGCCTATAATCCCAGCACTAGGAAGGCTGAGGCAGGAGGATTGTTGCGAGTTTCAAACCAGCCTAGGCTACGTAGTGAGTTCAAGGGCAGCCTGAACTGTATAGTGAGACCCTGTCTCAAAAAATAGGTCTGGGGATTTAGCTCAGTGCTGTAAGTGCCTGCCTGGCAGGTACAGGGTTGTGAGTTTGATCCCCAGCACCAATAAATAAATAAATAAATAAATAAATAAATAAATAAATATTATATAATGGGGGCCAGGGATATAGCTCAGTGACATAAGTGCTGCCTGGCAAGTGTGAGGTCGTGATTTCGATCCCTGATACCAAAAAACAAAACAAACAAACAAAAAATTATGTAATGGGCACAAGTCTTGTGGGGCCCAGGAGGAGAAACAAAGGCCTGGGAGGAGTAACAGGAAGTCAATTTGCCCTTCCCGTGAGCTGACTGGAATGTAGGCTGGGAGACGAGAACACTGCCCTCCTCCCACAGTGGTAAGCACCTGGCTGATTTAGAGGACAGGCTGAGTTGATAGCAACTGAGGTACAAAAACAACTTAATGCTTGTATTGTTTGATTGATTTTGCAGGCCGAAGGCCAGTAGTCTGAGCATCTAATGAGAGGACAACAATATACAATACAGCAGATATGGGGGATTTCTTTCTGTCTTGTCTTTGAAATCCAATATTGTTCTTGCTGTTTTGTTTTCTTCCATTTTATTGTTTTGTTTTAGTCAATGTTCTGTTTTGATTGGTTTTATTCTGTTCTGTTCTGTTTGATTTTATTATGTGTGATGATATGAGCAGCAATTTTGAAGATAACAAGAAGCATTATTGTAGCCATTGTTGATTTCCTATTATTGCGTTTTGAAGTCCTGTATCACTTTTATTTTTTTTGTTTTGGTTGGTTTTATTCTGTTTTATTCTGTTTGGCTTTATTCTCTTTATAAAAGATTACATAATGGATGAAGTAAATATAGCCTCAATTTAAAGATTTATGGAATTCAAAAAGGAGCTATTGAGCATCTGCTTTGTGCAAGTTATTGTCATAGGCACTGTAAAGGAAAATGTACATGAATTAGACTCAATTTTTTTTCTGTTTTTTTTCTTTTTTTTTTTTTTGTTTTTGAGACAGGGTTTTGCAATGTCACCTAGGCTGTCCTTGAACTCACTGTGTAGCCCAGATAGCCTCAACTGCAGAGATCATCCTATCTCAGCCTCCTGAGTAGTCTGATTACAGGTGTGCACCACCATACCCAGTTTAGACTCAATTCTTGCCCTCAAGAACTCACTAACCAGGGAGTGTGGAAATGTAAATAAGAAAATAACAAGTCACTGGTGTGAGCTCCAAACAGACAAAATGCTCAAAGACCAGGTCTGGTTTCTCAAGTACACCAAACCCCGCCCTCCCTCACGGCTGTGCCCTGTGCTGGGGCTGTGCTTCCTGCCACTTCGCAGGGACAATTCCTCCTGTGCCTTCAGTTTTCAGGTTTTGTTTAACCTCTTTGTCAGAGATCTTTCCCAACTCCACATCATAGGGGAGCTTCTCCCCCGTCACCCTCTGTCACCACACCTTGTTCATTTCATCACGGATTAAGTACAATTTATAATTAACTACTCCATGTCTGTATCGATTGACTCGCTCTCTTCTGTCTCCACACTTAGAACATGAGCTCCAAGCAGGCAGGACTGTATGGCTGCCTGTAATGTGTGCCACTGTATCCTTGATGCCTAGAACGCAGTCCGACACACAGCAGACTTTCAGTGTATACAGTTGCTGTATGAACCAGTGAACAAATGAAAGATCGCATTGGGTTGGTAGGATCAGGACAGCTTTCATAAGAGGAAGAAGTCCTTAAAAACTGGACAGTTCATAGGTAGTGGTAAGGAAAAGAGAGATGAACCCAAATGAAAGGAAAAGAATAAGCAAATGTTTGGAGCAAAGCATTTTTCAAGACCTATGAACACATTACCCTCGCACCCCCTTGCATTCTGACATTTCCACATCGATGTCATTGGGCTGTGTCTTATAATTACTGAGTACACGGTGACTGCTTCCTCCCCCCACCAAAATGTTCTTTAATTGATGGTATGTCTATAATTACCAGTTGCATCTTAGGATTGGGAAAAGAAGGTGATTCTGCTTGACTGGAACATAGATTTTGTGCTGGGGAGCCCAGGAAGCCAGCGCTGGAAGATCCTAATATATATATATATGTATATATATATATATATTTTTTTTTTTTTTTTTGCCACACCAGGGATCGAACTCACAACCTCACACCTGCCAGGGTAGGTGCTTAAGCCACTGAGCCGAACTCCCAGCCCTAGTTTTTTTGAGGCAGGGTCACACTATGTAGCTCAGGCCGATCTTGTGCTTGCGTTGTAGCCCAAGCCGGCCTCAAACTCGCAACACTCCTCCTACCTCAGCCTCCCTAGTGCTGGGATTAAAGGTGTGCGTTACCACGCCTGGCTAAGATCCTACTATAAAAACTCCAGGGCAGGGCCCCTCCTGTAACCCAGGGCCAGGGCGGGGCACTGATGCCTTAGCTACTCAGCTTATCAGTGATGGAAAGGCATTTCTACTGAAACTGTAACAGTATATTCTTTCCCCAAAATAGATGTAAATATTTCTGTAAAAAGATGCTGTTTTCTTGGTCATTTATATATTTCAACTCAACATCTAGACAAAAGCTTCTCTGTCTAAGGCCCATAAGATAAATTTCTTGTCACCAGACTCTGAGCTGATGGAGGCCGGACCTATTCTCCAGCAACTGTGACAAAACCTGGATCACGGAGGCACTGCCAGTGCTTATGGGGATGATAAATTCCTCAGGTGGTTGTTGAATGAATGACTGATGGCACTTTACTCTTCTTTACAAGTATGAGCAGGTAAAGGAGTGGAAGACAGATGACATCACATGGTGTCATCTGGGACAAAAGCCTAGGAGGGGACAGGTTTTCCTGATTGTTTGGAAGCAGGGAAGCAGTAGAGACTGGTGGAGAGGAGAGGAAAGTCAACTCAGGGCAGCAGGATACTTCAGGCCTGTGAAACTTTAGATCGAAAATGATGAGACAGGGACAGTGAATACCAGGGAGAAGAAAACGCACCGGGTGAGGGAGGGACAGGAGATGGTCTGAAACGGCCGTGACTCATTTTTACTAAGAGCTGTCGCGAGCTGGCAAATACGCACGGCTGTTTACTTGCGAGTCTTGAAGTCACTCACAACGCAGGCGAGATCTGTCTCACTCGTCACCGCAGATTCTATGACATCAAGCACAGGGTTTTTTTCTTTTTTTCCCCTCAGTACTCGGGACCAAACCCAAGCCCTTCACCCCGAGCTACATCCCCAGCCCTTTTTTATTTTGATTTATGTTTTTAAAATTTTGAACCAGGGTCTTCCTAGGTCACTAAGAATTTGAGATCCTCTTGCCTCAGTCTCCCAGAGTTGCTGTGGTGTTCTTCCTAAATCTTTCACCAGCATCTGACTCTGCTGACCTCTCTGTTTTTTTTTTTTTTCATTGTGGTAAAATGCACGTAACACAACATTTACCATCTCACCCGCCTGTAAATGTAGTTGCAGCAGCACTAAGGATATTCACATTGCTGAACTGTTTTCATCGCCCACTCCATCAGCTCTTTTTTTTTTTTTGATATCAGGAATCGAACTCAGCACCTCATGCTTACCAGGTGGGCGCTGTGCTGCTGAGTTATATCCCTGGCCCCTAGGCTTTTGATTTGTGTTCTAAAACCGAAACTCTGCACCCACTAAACAATACCTGCCTCCCCTGTCCTCAGGCAACCACAATTCTACTTTCCATTTCTTCGTCTGACTATTACTGTAGGTAGGTCATATAGAAGTGATTCATACAGAATTGTCCTTTTGTGACCGATGTATTCCACTTACATGATGGATTCACCCATGTTGTACCGTGTTTTAGAGTATCCTTCCTTTGTCAGGAGGAATGACATGCTATTGTTTTTATATGCCACATTGTGTGAGTGCTGAGTCTCTGCTTTCTGAGGCCTTCCCTTCCTTAGACTTCTACAACACTGCCTTTTCATTCTACGGCTCTGACATTTCTTTCTCTGCTTCCTCTGAGCTCCCCCTCACCCCCTTGGTATTTCCTAATGTTATTGTTCCCCAGTGCTGAGTCCCAGGCCCTCTCTCCTCTCATTCACTGCTCTTTCCTGATACGACTTCACCCAAGTCCACAGCTTCCCTTTCTGTCTGCTGGCCAGCATGTCCATGTGGGCAGCCCCAGGGGAGGCTCCACGGGGAGCTGTGGGAAGGAGGGGGACATCTGCCTCACCAGTCAGATCCGTGGGATCAGCGCTGACGAACAAAGGGTGACAGATGTCTCAGCCAGATGGCTCTCACATCTGGACCAGGAGCTTTGGTACGACGTGAAAGGCAAGAGGCCAAAATAATGCTTGAGGAAGCTGACTCGTTCTGTGATCTCACAGCATGGAACTTTGGAGTGAGAGGAAGCTACTGGGCTGCTGGCTGGGGCAGCTGTCCTGCCTTCCAGGCTGTCTCTGGTGATAGCGATGGATTTGTAGGGAAAATGGTTCTAAGGAAAAGTGGACCCCATTGCTATTGGAGGCCTATGAAGGCAGCACGCAGCTTTCCTTTTCACTAGGCTTGAGGTCAGATAAGCACTCACTTTGAACATCAAGCAAAAAGATCCCAACTAGACGATTGAGATGTCTTCCAACCAATTTCTCCTTTGCCTTTTGTTCATCCTCTAAGACTGAAATCAGTGCAAAATTCAGAGAATGAGCAAGAGGGGCCAACAGCTGAGTTCTTAATCATCTATTCTTGGCTCCACTGTTTTTCTTTACTGTAGGTATCCTCTTGATTAACAATATTACACTGTTTCCCTCCATTCTTCAAAACCAGCCCTGTTAAATCCCTTCAAAATTATTATCAATAGACGTACTCAGTCAACAAACAACCAAACAAACAAAACCCAAGAAAGGAACATGTATTTTCTTTTGGATTGTTTTAAAAATTCAAATGATTGATATTACAAGTCAACTTGTGTAAGAAAAACCAACCAACAAACCTTGACTACTGGTCAAGCTTGGTTTTGGATATTAGACAAGCCAGTGGATAAGACATCATCCTTGTCTTATAAATGTACTGTAGCACATAAAGAGTAACAAACATAGTCAGATTGCTGGTTTGTTTTTCTCTTCACTCCTCTTCTGGTGACATTATTCCAAGTTTGCTTTGGGACACCACTGGAGATAGTCATTAGCCAAGGCATCTTGTCAGCCAGGCAAACAGGTAGACCCACGACCCAAGCTGGACCAATTAAATACTTGTCCCCAGGAATCTGAATCTTGCTCAGAGGACCACAAAGAATGCAAAGCATCATTTCCTTCTTGCTGTCTGGATCCCCAAGGCCACCCTGGTTCTTAACTGTTCTTTGCCTGGTTATTGAGCTGGGTTTTACATTCTCCAAGTTACTAGCATAGTGAATGGAAAATTTCCTTTCTGCTTAGCTGAGTGAGTTTTCTTCACTTTTGGTCAGAGATTTTTCCTTGAATACTGGGCACTGTCCTAAAGTCTTTGTGTGGATAATGACATCATTTGGTCTTTGTTACAACCCTTTAATTATTATTTCTAGTTGATACATGAAGATGAACCTCAGAAAAATCAATAAACTTGTTGAAGTGTATGCAGTTAGGAAGACACGGAATTATGATCTAGATTTGGATAATATGACCCCTGGCCTCTAACATCTAATCCCCAGGAATAATTCCTTAGGGAAACTCATTAAGTGGGCATTTTTTTTAAAGTGATAAGGAAGAGACACTGAACGACAGGAGTGAGAAACTGAGAGAAAAGAGAACAGTTCTTTGTGGTAAAGATGTTCTCTGACATTTGAGGAAAGCAGATCTGGAGAGTCAAAGAATGCTACAGACATTAGGAAAATGAGTCCTTACAGTGGCAGCAGGCTAGAATCTTAGGAGAGAAGCCAAAATATCTATTAGAATATTCTTTATTGTCAGTAACCAAAACAAATCTCAAAATGGGCGTAAATATAATAAGTAAGCGACAAGGTAAGAACCAAGGTTAAAAAAACCAATATGGCTATGATGACATTATTGAAAATTATTGCATGCAAATTGTTCTAAAAGCTACACGAAACAAAAAGTTGTGAGATGGAACCATCCTTGAGTCACACATTCTGATTGGAGATAGCCACAAGTGGCAAGAAGGTGGCCACTTTACATCTAAGGCCAAGGAAGGTACATTTTTATTTTATTTTATTTTATTTTGGTACGGGGAATCAAACTCACAACCTCGTATTTGCCAGGCAAGCGCTTACGCCACTGAGCTAGATCCCTGGCCCGGAAGATACATTTTAAAACTGGGGAACTTTTAAGCGATTCAAAGTGTCGAAAGTGACATGGTTGGTGATTGATCTGGCTATCGTGTTGAGGGTGGGTCAGAGGATGGAGACACCGAAGATACAAAGCCAACCAGGAAACCGGTAAGATTGCAAGCAAGGGAAAGAGGATCAGGCCTCAAGCATGCTGTGTAAAAGGAAGAGAGGAAGAGCAGATTTGAGAAATGAGTAGCCCTATGCTAACCGTGGGCATAACTCTTGCCTAAAACTCAGCTGTCACACTGTCAGCCCCGAGGACTTCCCAGCTTGCTTTTCCCAGCCTGATTCCCCCACATATTATTATTATTATTATTTTGGTGGTGCTGAGCATGAACCCCAGGGCCTCATGCATGCCGGGTGGGAGGCCTCCCACTGAACCCCCTCCTAACACACCCTCACTGCACCGGCTGCTCTCCCAGCACCCCCTGCTTACTGCTGCCTCTCATGCTTTGAACCTCACCCTGCTGCTACTCCCCTGGTTACTGCTGACTTGGTTTCTGCCATGTAGAGGATGACTTTACTTTTCGGTTACAAGAAATAGAAAACCTAACAAATAATGGCCCCAAACCATTATGAGAATATTGGTTGTTTACTCAACCAGAAGCTGACTTCAAGCTTGGTTTGGTAACTCAACAACATTATCAAGAAGGCAAATTCCACTGACTTCCTCGGTGAGTCAGCAGTTTCTCCCCTGTGACTGTCAGATTGCTGTCACCACTCTAGGAAACACCCATCACACAAGAAAGTACGTGAACTTGACATAAACTGAAACCCACGGAAGGGATTCAAAAGAGGTTTCTCCTTTTTATTCTTTCATCAGAAAATAAAACCTTTCTAACAAGCTCTCAATCAACTTCTTACTTTGCACTGGTCAATACCAGGCCGCATGCCTGCTCTGGTAGCAACCACTGGCAAAGGAGGATGAATTTACTGTGATTGGCTTAGATCTACCATCACGCATCCCATGTGCGAGGCATGGGTTCCTGGACCAAACTGGGGTATGGGCAGGAGGGAGAAGTGGTAGTTGGCGTAGGGAGCTGAGAGCCTTTGTTTTGTTTTGTTTTGTTTGTTTGTTTTTTGTCTTTTTGAGACAGGGTTTCACTATGCAGATCAGGCTGGCCTTGAACTCACTTTGTAGCCCAGGCTGGCCTTGAACTCGCAGCAATCCTCCTGCCTCAGCCTCCCAAGTGTT
The DNA here is from genome assembly GCA_004363535.1 of Dasyprocta punctata. Taxonomy (NCBI): domain Eukaryota; kingdom Metazoa; phylum Chordata; class Mammalia; order Rodentia; family Dasyproctidae; genus Dasyprocta; species Dasyprocta punctata. Next base: position 144,485 of record RJWM01001249.1, read on the forward strand.
GGGATTATAAGGAGCTCCAGCTGGGAGCTCAGAGCTTTTGCCGCAGACTCTGAGTGCAGAGTTCTTGGAACTCCAACCTCAGTGCATTCATCCCCTGCTTCTCCTCCTACTCCATTGGGAAGTCTTGTCCGGATTTATCCTGAGTCCTTAAGGAGGCAAGACGTAGACAGGCATGACAGACAAACATTTGGACTAGGAGTGTAGCTCAGTAATAGAAAGCTTGCCTAACATGCATGGGTCCCTGGGTTCAATCCCCGGCACTGCCAACAAAACAAAGCAAAGCAAAACAAAACAAGCAAAACAATGATAGACTGGCCATGACTCTTGCCCAGATGTGCAGACCAAAGCTGGATGATCATGTAGGATATTAGGGAGGCTGTTGGAGCTTCTGTTGCTAGCATTGCCTTTTATATAAAGATTTGGGGATCTGAGTCTTGTTTTTCCTCCCTAGAGTCTGTCAAGTTTTGGATCTTAAGGGGGTGGATAATATAAACATCAAGGATCAGGCGAGAACAGTTTGAGGAGGAGCAGAAAGAAGAATAGAGAATGCTAGTGTCTCTGCCGATGACAGAGCCTTTGTAAGCCTCTCTCATTATCATCTCTTTTTCTGTGGCTCATTTCACTTTAAAATTTCCCTCAGCATTTTGGCATGGATAGACTTTGGCAATGTTTCTTTGAAAAAAATAATTATCTTTTTTTTTTTTTCTTGTTAAAACCAAACAGATTTTCTTAAATGGTTACAGCTCTGGAGTATTCATTAGTAAATTCTACTGGGCGTTCAGAAAGTGAGTATCATTAGAGTCCTGTAATGTAGCTAATTTCACTCACTGACCTCTCTTTGTAGATACGCTGTCACTGTTCTTTATTCCAATAGTTCTAATTACCATAAATATAAAAGTGATATAAATTTACTTATTTTTAAAGAAGTTTTTTTTTTGCTTTGTTCCACTCCCAATGCTATGCTGCTTTGTCCTTATGAATATATCCATTAGCTTCCATACCCTGAGATTTATTTTTGAGTTTCAAAGAGAAAACATGAAGAACTGTGACTAATAGGGCTTCTCCCACTGTCTTCCCTAAAACAGGTTGCTGCTGCATCCCCCCAATTCATGTTGATGCCTGAGCATTTCGTGTATGCCAGATAAAATTTATAAGAAAATTTGAGCTCTGCTGAAAACCCTAAGGAAGAAAAGCTTTTAATTAAAGGGTGACCTCATCTCTCATTCTGCCCATCTTTCATGCCTCTCGCGTGTACACAAACACACACAGACCTGTGCCCTCCTTGGTCTCTGGTCGGCATCACTCAACATTTGTTAAAACAAAACAAAACAAAACAAAACAGAACAAAAAAAGGTCTCAGCTCTCCTGGTTCTGCTTATTATCGCATATAAGGGCCATTCTGTTCTATTTTATCCTTTTTTTTTTTTTTTTTTTTTGTCAGCACCGGGGATCAAACTCACAACCTTAAGCCTGCCAGGCAGGCACTTAAGCCACTGAGTCAAACTCCCAGCCCTGGCTTTCTGAGGCAGGGCCACACTATGTAGCTCAGGCCGGCCTTGTGCTCTCATTGTAGCCTTGAACTCACCACGCTCCTCCTACCTCAGCCTCCTGAGCGCTGGGATTAAAGGCGTGCGCCACCACGCGGGGCTCTATTTTATCTTTCAAGGTCTTAGTAAAAACTCTTGTCGATGTCAACCTTTCTAGACCTCACTTTCTGCCTTCTAGTGATATTTAAATCCTTCCTATTCATGTATTTCCACAAAAATTTGTAGATAGTTTTCCTGTAGAGCTTGTAAAGTTGTTTCTGCCTGTCCAGCCCTTCCTATTGCTTGCTTAACTCAGGCTTTACTCTATGGAGTTCCAAGAACCAAGGCATCGCCTTTCCTCTCCCTTTTAGCCCTGATGCAGCTGAGAGATGGGAGCTGCAGCGCACTTAGCCCTCAGATGGAGCCTTTGGGTGCCACCTTAGCCCCCAGCGCCAGCGTGTTATGCTTAGGGCATTATCATTGGGACACCTGGCTACTCATTATCCTGACTCTCCCCACTTCTCCACTATTTTTTCTTGCTAGACTATAAACTTGTTGAATACAGGAACTAGACTTTGCAACTTGGAGATGAGATAAATCACAGTATTTCAAGTAGCGATCTTGAGAGTTGTGTTAAAGCCCCCAGTTTAATTTTCTTTGAGACATGGTACACAGGATTTTAAAAATAGAGGTTCCGACAACTGTTCTCAAGGTGAAGATGTCTTCAAAAACAAGCGGTTCATGGAAAAGGAAAAACAAATGCTTCTTCAGCATTAGAAATTATGTTTAACCACTCATAATAAAAGAAGTATGACTTAAATTTATGCTGAGACACCAGTTTTCACCAGCCAGGCAGGCCAAAAGCAGAATCTTTGTTAAGACACTGTGTTGTGGAAGACATGTATTAATAGATAATTTTCTGCACATCTACATATACTTTCTAGAAATTTATTCTATAGATACATAGGCACATGTGAAGACCAACTTATATGCAATGTTATTCATTCTTTGCTATTGGTAATAGAATTAGAGTGAAACAGTCTAAAGTTTCATTAATAATGGATGAGCAAATAAATGATGGTATATCCACATCTTGGGATACTATGCAGCCAAAAAAACGTACTGGAAGATTTTCATGTACCAAAACAGAACAATTTACGAGCTATAATAGTGGGAGGAGAGCAGGATGCAGGAAATATGGCACTGCCAGTGTTACAGGCAACTGAGTTAGACAGAAATATTATAGGCAGTCAGACAGGACCAGGCCCTCAAGGAAACTGGCACAGAGGACCAGAGGTCTTGGTGACCTTGGAAGAGACCCACACCTCTTGCAGGCCAGATATCAAGACAAAAGGCAAAACAAATACACCCGTATGCTAAGGATTGATATTCTAAATAGTTTTATATCACCCTGAGGAAGTCAGGAGTCAGCATCCCACCCTTTTACAGGAAGAGTCATGATCGTTAAGCATCCCTCGCTTACTACATGACTCGCCTCCCCATTTGTCCTTGATGTAATCAATTCTACCTGAGCAATTAATCTTACTGGTTAACCATGGTTATGTCCCACCTTATGCCCATCTGCCTTGCGAGTTCCCAGTTTTTCCCATCATGGTTTTACTCTATAAAAGTCCCTAAATATGACAAAATCTTTGGCAACCCGCTCGGGACCCCTTCTGTTCCTCAGACAGAAGCTTTCTTTCTCTCAATAAATATCTTCTGCTCTTACCCACCATTGTTCCTAAAATTCATTCTTTGATTTTAGAGAACACGAACTCACGCTGGACGTATAGTAGGTTGGGAGTTTCATTCCTCCACATCTTTTGGAGGTCTGGGATCATTTTTCCTATATCATTAGGACACATGGAGGAGGGAGGCTCCATTGTGCCTTTACTTTTGTGAGCCATATAAAAGAAAACAAATAAAATATGTAAAGAGCATTTATTACTATAGAATACTATGTCTTTCCTTTTCCATAGCAGTAAGCAAAGGTTTGGTGTTTGCTATGTGTTGTAGTCAGGGGTTGCAAGGAGAACAATTATATACAGGACACAGAATTTATAATATTTTATGATGGTCAACCACAGTTAAATACAAGAAAGCACAAGAAATCTGTCCACAACACCAAAGACCTAGAAAATCTAGTGGAGGGCTTGGATCCCACAGCAGTGTCCTGCGTGAGTCCAGCTGAAGACCCAGAGCCCATGACAATGCCTTCTATGAGTCCAACTGGAGGCCTAGGACCCATGAGGATGACTCATGCTAGTCTGTTTTACGGATCTGCACTGGGAAGGCCCAAAGGTCAGCAGTGGAAGCTAGAAAGTCTATGCCAGTGGGGTGAGGGATCTGTTCCAGTAGGTTAAGTGTTCTATACTTGAGCCATGAAGCAATGCTCAAAACAAGGACCAGGGCTCTCCCTGCAAAGTACCACAGCCGTCCTCAGTGATGACGATGTCCCAAGCTCCTCCAAGGATGAGAACTGTCAAGTACGAATCAGGAAACCAGTGTGACAAGCTTCTCCTAGAGATTAAACAACACACATCTTCCCCCCAGAGCCAGGAAGCGATGCTCAAAGTAAGGACCAAAGCTCCCCCAAAGTGAACTGCAGCCATTCTCAGTGACAATGAGGTCCTGAGCTCCTCTGAAGATAACAGATGAGTTCATGTCAGGGAGGCCCGTATGACAAGGTCCTCCAGGAAAACCAATGGCTCCAAACAACACTTAGAAGAGCACACAATGCTATGATTTTCCTCTCCATTTCTCTTTTTTATGCTGCAATTTTCCTCAGGTGGGCCATCTGCACACAACACCATGCTGATTTAATTCAGCTGGTGTTAAGTTGACCACTAGTTTTTAATGTATAACTCTAAGTCTTCAGATTCCCTAGAAAACAGAGCCTGAGGTTATATCCCCATTGCTTGAGAGAGGGGTGCAATCTCAGGGAACTAAGACTGACAAAAAATGAGGAAACAAAGAGAACCCTTATAAGGTGGTGCATTATTTTGCTGGCCATATCTTCACAAGGAAATACAGCTGATTGTCTGGAAACCAGCACATCTCGGAACAGCCCAGAGATGGGATGAAGGATGATTTATCTGTTGAGTCCTCCCTGTTTCTCATTTCCCACCGGTTAAAGTCTACTGCCTGACCCTTTAGTGTGGTCTATCTAGTCTCAGCAGATTTTGGTAAAGGCAGAGCTTCCAGGGGTCCATTCCAAGTGAGCCATAAAGGCTGGAGGTATAGCGCAGCGTGAGAGCAAATGCATAGCCCGCAAGAGGCCCTGGGTCTGATCCCCAGCACTAGGCAAAAAAGTATTCAGCCAAAATACACGTACTGTGGTTCCCCTTCTTCAGGCAGCACACGCAGGTGCTCGTCTTTCTGTACAGCAATGATGGTGGAGGCCTGGCACATAGCTGACCATTGGTGGTGATGACCAGACAGATATTCCTGAGTGATATGGTATACAGACATGTGGGTTCAATACAGTAGGTATTCAGATGCTCAGGGTTTTAATTTGTTTTATTGTTTTAATTGACTTTATTATTGTCTTTTTTTATTTACAATTTTAAGTTCACCACAAAATTAAGCAGAAGGTGCCCCCTACCCATACAGCCTATTTCACCATTAACGTTCCACACCAGAGTGGTCCATTTATTACAGTCAGCAAACCTATGTCACAGACTCAGAGGATTTTGTTTGCTTTTGTTTTGTAGGTTGGTTGATTGGGTGGTTAAAGTAGTCAAGATATTCCCCATAAAATTGTAAATCTGAGCTGGTAAGAAGTTAACCTATTTGAACCCCCTCAAATCAAACATTATGTTATTGTAATGGTCGATCATTTTACGCTACCCAAGTTTGTATGTGGTTGCGTTTGTTCTTGTTTACCACCTTGTGATTGTAATATATTAACTTAAAATCTATATTACTGAATCAAAGATACTATTTTTTTTTTTGGCACCAAGGATTGAACTCACAACCTCGCACCTGCCAGGCAGGTGCTTAAGCCACTAAGCCAAATTCCCAGCCCTAGCTTTTTGAGACAGGGTCACAGTATGCAGTTCAGGTTGGCCTTGCGCTCACGTTGTAGCCCAAGCCAGCCTCGAATTCACAACGCTCCTCCTACCTCAGCCTACCGAGTGTTGGGATTTTTTTTTTTCAGCACCGGGAATCGAACTCACAACCTCACACCTGCCAGGGCAGGCACTTAAGCCACTGAGCCTAACTCCTGACCCTGGTTTTTGAGGCAGGGTCACACTATGTAGTTCAGGCCGGCCTTGCGCTCATGTTGTAGCCCAAGGCGGCCTCAAACTCACAATGCTCCTCCTACCTCAGCCTCCCAAGTGCTGGGATTAAAGGCATGCACCACCACGACTGGCTCCGAGTGTTGGGATTAAAGGCATGTGCCACCACGCAGGGCCAAAGACACTATTCTAAATGTTGTGCAGCCCTATACAAAATAAATAATACATAGTTTCCTTTCTGAGCTTGTTACAAAAACTGTTTATTTATTTAATTTAAAAAACATAATCTTAAAGAGGAACACAAAGATTAAGAACCAGTAATGCACAACAAGATAGTCCAAAATGCGCTCCAACAAGTCTATCAAGTGATCTGAGGTCAACTGAGAGGCGGAAGACATAAATACTCCAAGGTTTGTGCAGTTCTTGGTGTCTACAGCAGGCAAGCCAGACTCGGTGGAGTGACAGCATCTTCAGGTGGGTCTGAATTATGGACGCGACTGGGGAGAGGAGACTGGAAACACTGAGTACATTAAGGATGACACCTTGGCCTAAATTCAAGCTCTTAAACATGGGACATCACACGTAGACTCTGAAAAACAATAGAAGTGGGATGGTTTGAGACGAGTCTGGAAACGCAGGCAAGGACTATAGTGTTCAGAAATCACACACGGTTTTCCAATGCTTTGTAAATAAACTAGAGGTTTTTCTTTAATCAAGAGGAAGTCATTACAGTTTTTTTGAGTAGAGCTGCTTAATGCTCTACTAGGAATATTGGGGAAATACAATCTAACAAAGTGTCTCCTGTATACTCCTAACCCCCTCACTAAATCTGAAGACATTTTCCCCCATGGAAATGTCTGCAATGAGCCAAACACAGTCTGAAAGAGCTAATTTCCCTGGAAACAGATTTGGTGCATTTTTGGAGCTTTACAGATCATTAGGGGGCTGTAGATAAAGAATATATTTCAACTTTTGGCTTTTCGTACGGCACAGAGTCTAAACATTTTTAAAAATGTGAATAGTTAAGGGGTTTTTAAGAGGTAAAGATTAAAATCTAACCTCGAGTTGGTCAGGAGAAACCTGCAAATCACTAGCCACTGAATGGAAGGTGGAGGTATTTATCAGTTTATATTTTAGAATCAAACCCCAGGACCATAACATCACTTCCTCTTTCTTCGGCTATCAGTTGGATGCAACAGGAAACTGACAAAGGTGCAAGGCAGCTTCCTTTCTGCTCTGACCTGCCTGGTTTCCTCTGCAGCTTGCTCTCAGCTTATTGTAAAGAAAAAATCATGAAATGCCAGTCAGTTTCCTCCAGTTGGATCAAGCCTGGACCAGGAAGGAAAAACAAATTTCTAAGATTAGTCAATTTCCCTTTACAGCTGAAAGTTCCTCCGGGGCCTTGCTTATCATCCTTCTCTTTGCAATGTTTCTCCTTCACGCTTCAGCTTTCCATCACAGAAAGGAGAAATAGTTTGGCAAAGTGAGCAACACTTCTTACGTAATTCTTGCAGAATATCTTGGATTGATTCATGGGAAAGTTACCCGTATAGAACCGCTTACTTGATAAGCTTATAATTCTCTTTTGATCCTATCAAACTCACTAGTTTAAAGGGGAGGAGGGAGTTCACCTGGTAATTCTAACTGATATACCCAGTAGCCGAATAATTTTGCTCCTGTCTCAGTATGACTAGCAAGGCACTGTTTCCATGGAGAACATTTATGCGGAGTTAACAAGGGACTCAAATTAGTTTAGGGAAAGAGACAGGGTTGGGCTACTTCAAAGAGCTTAAAAGTTATGTCTGGTGTCCTAATAGGTAGGTAATTTGCATTGTGCAGGGTTTGAAAGAGCGATTTCTGCTGAAAAATATCTGTTAAGAGTCTGGCTGTCTTATTTTGCAGAAATAATTCAACCTGAAAGTGGGAGTTGCTGGTAAATTATCTTCTCAGTGAATTTAGCAATGTGGAATAACAATACTGTATTGAACCACACTGAATGAGAGTGTATTAATTTAGCAGATGGACCATTCTTCCCCATCACATTTTATTTCCTATTATTTTAACGTAGCTGATTTTAATTTCCTTTTGAAAATATCCCTAATTTCAGTAGTTTGGTAGTTATTATTTAAATAATACTCCTGTCAAATTTCCTTTTATTTGTATGTATGATTTTGAATATTTGTGCTCCTCTACCTAAGTTATAATTGTGATTACTGAAATTCATAATGTGATAAAAACAAAAACACAGCTTTGGAATATGAATGTTGCATAAGCAGATTGTAAAAATAAATAAAGTAAGAATCCACTTTAATAGCATTTGGAGCAACCAGTGTAATAAGCATCTGACAAGCAACAGATTTGCGGGGGCTGTGGCATTCTTTTTTCTTTTTTTTTCTTTTTTCTCCTAGGGATGAATTATCTCTTATTTAAAAGACTTGCTAATATACCATGGAGCTCCTAAAACAACCTGATGGATCGATCAGCAAAAGCATTATTAAACTAACAAACCAACAGAACTTGCATGCAAATGAGGAGTCTAACAATCTGTACCAGGGAATCTATAGACATTTTCATAGTGATCAGAAGAACTGTGTAGCTTTTGTTTTCATAGGTAATCACATCTTCAAGGTAGTGAATATATCCCCAAGTTTTAAACTTAAATTTAATTTACAAACTATTTTATTGAATCAGTATAATACTTTCCATTATCATTATTCATCGTTCATCATAATGTCCCATTCTCGTAGTGGGTTCTGGGTGATTTTGCTTCCGTTAAAATTTGGGACAAAAATAGGGCATGTGATTAACATCGAAAAAATTCCAGCTGATCTTATCTATGCAGTCGCTTGAATATATTTCGCATTTGCAGAGTAACCTATGAGTATTTCATGACGCACACTTCAGTGGGGCTGTGGAAACTGCGATGGCGTAGATCTGCTCTGCCCCCTGCCTGCTCCATTCCATTTCCTCAGCTGCTGCCACCAAACCCCTCCTTCACAAACCTCCTGTGTGCTGTGAACTCTCAGCACCCGCTTCCCAGTGAACTCAGTCTGCTGCGCTGACAGTCCAAGGCAGCACTGGCCGACTGGGATATGAGTCCGAGAAAAGGGTAAAATGATGGGGAATCCTAGGTGAAGAAGGGGCAAGACGTAGAGATGAAAAGCTTGTGAAACCAAATGAATGAGCACACGGACTCAAATCCTAGTTGAATAGTGATGCACTGTGGTATCGGGGATCTGACTTAGATCCCCAATCTCCTGAATGAGTGTTCGGTGAAGGCTTAAAATAAGTGAGACAAGTGGTATGATTTTAGGGCTCCAGGAGGATCAAAACCCTTCTACAGAGTTTGAGATCCTGAGGGCTAAGACAAGACCTGTCTCTGGGCAGCACATATTTATTTATTTTTTCAGTCAAGGAAAGGATTAGAGTAGAAAACACAGGAAACTCAGTAGGATCTTGGGAGTGGTTCAAAAGCTTTTCTAAGTAGCAGATTATGTTAATTTTGAAGAAGTATCATGACCTTGAGTATAACCTTGAGATGACTCATGAAGGTGTAGATGATCTTACACTAAGAAGAGTCAGTGGAAAATCTCAGATGGGTGGGACTAATAATCCTAATCCTTTCTTTCATCCCACAGGAAAATATGCAAAACCAGACACTGTGAATTTGTGGTCCCCAACACTGTGGGAACAGGGCAACTCTCTTAACCTCCCTCTGCCTCAGTTTTCTTGTCTGTAAAATGAGACCAATGATAATGCTTAGCCTTGTTGTGAGAGCTGCATGTATTAATATAAGGAAAGCACTTGGAATGGCAGCTGGCACATGGTCAGCATTATATATGCTTTCTATTATTATTCTAAGGGACTCAACATATATGTGAAAGATAAAGTGAAAGAAGGTTCTGATCTCTTAAGAGCGGCTCCAGGGGGTACTAGATCAACAGCATACATACTTTGAACTCAAAGATGAGACCTCTCCAGGGAGTTGATGTCCAGGTGGGACTCTTTTGATCAGGATATTAGGAGGTAGACGTAGACCAGCTGGAAACCCATGTGATGCCTCCTCTGGTCTACTCAGCAGCCTGTCCTCCCCTGATCAAAGCCATCCCTCTTCCCTCTTTCCATCAGCTATGGGCTTGAAGAAAGGAGGAAGCAGAAGTCAGAGCACTTGCTCCTTTGGTGGTTGGAACAGACTTCTTGCCAAGTAGAGGCACAATGCTCCTGGCCCCCACTGAGCCAGCTCCTGCGTCCCATTATTACAGGCAACTGAGTTAGACAGAAATATTATAGGCAGTCAGGCAGGACTAGGCCCTCAAGGAAACTGGCACAGAGGACCAGAGGTCTTGGTGACCTTGGAAGAGACCCACACCTCTTGCTGCAGGCCAGATATCAAGACAAAAGGCAAAACAAATGCACCCATATACTAAGGACTGATATTCTAAATAGTTCTATATCACCCTGAGGAAGTCAGGAGTCAGCATCCCACCCTTTTACAGGAAGAGTCATTATTGTTAGGCATCCCTCGCTTACTATGTGACTCGCCTCCCCATTTGTCCTTGATTTAATCAATTCTACCTGAGCAATTAATCTTATTGGTTAACCGTGGTTATGTCCCACCTTATACCCGTCTGCCTTGCGAGTTCCCAGTTTTCCCCATCATGGTTTTACTCTATAAAAGTCCCTGAATATGACAGAATCTTTGGCAACCCGCTCGGGCCCCCTTCTGTCCCTCAGACAGAAGCTTTCTTTCTCTCAATAAATGTCTTCTGCTCTTACCCTCTGTTCCTAAAATTCATTCTTTGATTTTAGAGAACAGGAACTCGCGCCGGACATATTGTAGGTTGGGAGTTTCATTCCCCCACATCTTTTGGAGGTCTGGGATCATTTTTCCTGTATTACCATCTACTACCAGACAAACACAGTTGGTGGATGTGTGGGCTTATGTTGATTAAAATTACAAGTGTAGACTAACATTATTCCTTTTCTCCTCTTGATTGTCTGTACTTTGACCTTTTTCTCCATCTTATTTTTTTAGTAACATGCATTAATTGTACACATTAATGGGGTCTGGTGTGATAGTTCTGTGTATGCATAGAGTGTGCTCTGATCAAATCCAATGACCCTTTTTCCACCCCCACTCCCTTCCCTCCCAACCTCTGGTAATCACTGTTCTACATTCAGGCTGGCTCTTTTTTTTTTTTTTTCGGCTCCCACATAAGAGGGACAACATGTAATATTTGTCTTTTGGTGTCTTGCTTATTTCACTGGATATAAATTCGTTTTGTCACACAATTGACAAAATTTCGTTCTTCTTAATGGTTGAATAATATTCCCTGTGTGTATATATAATATTTTCTTCATTCATCTGCTGATAGGCATCTAGGTTGATTCCATATCTTAGCTATTGTTAGTAGAGCCACAGTAAATACAGGCATACATGTATCTCTTTGGTGTGTTGATTTAATTTCTTTTGGATATATACCAAGTAGGGGAATAGCTAGCTGGATCAGATGGTATATATACATTTTTAAAAGAGTTTCTGTACTGTTCTCTATTGGAATAGTCAATATTGTTAAAATGTCTACACTGTTCAATGTGATTTATAGATTCAACGTAGTCACCATCAAAATACCAATGATGTTCTTCGCAGAACTAGAAAACAAATCTTAAAATTCATATGGAAGCACAAAAATAGCCAAAGTAATAGCCGAAGTATCTTGAATTAAAAGAACGAAGCTGGAGGTAGCACCACATCTGATTCTTAGACAAAAAACAGAGCCATAGTAATGAAAACAGCACGGTATTGGCATGGAAGCAGACACAAAGACCAGAATAGAGATCCCAGATACAATCCAGCACATTCTCAACCAACTGATTTTCAACAACAGCAGTGCCAAAAACATATCGCAGAAAGGCAAGATCTTCAATATTTTGGGAAAACTAGGTATCCATATGTAAAATACTAAAACTTGATTCCTAATCCTCACCTTACACAAAAGCCAATTCGAAATGTGAGACCTGAGACTAAGAAAGAATTGGAGGAAAGCATAGGGGAAAGCTTCCAAGATATTGGTATAGGCTATGAGTTTTTGGATAGCATCTCCCAACTTTAACAGAAAAGGGTGACATTGGGTTAAAAGTTTATGATTTTTTTTTTTTTTTTTTTTTTTTTTTTTTTGCGGCACGGGGGATTCAACTCACAACCTCGCACCTGCCAGACAGGCGCTTAAGTCACTGAGCCAAACTCCCAGCCCTGGTTTTCTGAGGCAGGGTCGCACTGTGTAGCTCAGGCTGGCCTTGTGCTCGCATTGTAGCCCAAGCCGGCCTCAAACTCACAACGCTCCTCCTACCTCAGCCTCCCAAGTGCTGGGATTAAAGGCATGTACCACCACACCCAGCTAAAAGCTTATGATTTAGCTTTGGGACAGATAAAGATTATATTTACAGACTATGGAGAAATGAGAGAACCTCTCTGGGACTAACCCTCTTCAGGAAAGAGTGATTTTGGTGGCTGTGGTGATGAAGGGTACTGAGACAGGTGATCTTCAAAGTTTCCTCAATTTTGAACATCCCATTTTGAGTTAAGATGGCCAAACCCACAGTGATATAGGGGAATGAAACTCCCAACCTACTGTATGTCTGGCACGAGTTTGTGTTCTCTAAAACTGAAGAATGAATTTTAGGAACAGCGGAGGTTAACAACAGAAATATTTATTGAGAGAAAGAAAGCTTCTGTCTGAGAGAGACAGAAGAGGTCCCGAGTGAGTTGCCAGAGACTTTGTCTTTTCTAGTGACTTTTATAGAGTAAAACCCTGATGGGGAAAACTGGGAACTCGCAAGGCAGATGGGCTTGAGGTGGGACAGAACTGTGGTCAACCAATAAGATTAATTGTTTAGGTAAAATTGACCAAATCAAGGACAAATGGGGAAGCAAGTCATGTTGTAAGTGAGCATTCTTACAGATCAGGGAATTGGGATGGTAATTCCTGGCTTCTCAAGATGATCCATCCCTAAATCCCTAATGTTTATACTTAGGGTGTGGTTGCATTTGTTTTGCCTTCTGTTTTGAGATCTGGCCCACAGCAAGAGGTGTGTATCTCTCCCAAGATCACAAGATATCTGGTCCTCTGTACCAGTTCCTTTGAGGGCCTAGCCTTGTCTGACTGCCTATAATATTTCTAACTAACTCAGTTGCCTATAACAACAGGACACATAGCATCTTTTTGGTATCACTTCACTGTTCAGCTCCTGCTGTTCTTATTTTTCCTCCTAAGAGTACTTGATTTCAAAGGACTGTTATATTATCTACTAAAGTGTATGTGATCAGTATCTCCTTCCTTTGGGAATTGAGTTTTAATGCACTATTATTGAATTGTAGTTAACTTCATTAAAGCAACCTAAAGATTAATATATTATGTCTCATGGGAACAGATTTTACTGCCGTCATGGGAAAATGATCTAACCCAAAAAGTGATGTAAATCTTAGCAACATTGCATAATGTAGGGGTAAGTAAACCTTTCAATGGTCTTCAATTCAACAATGTAGTAACTACTTTAATTGTACAATGTATTCAACTATTTGGTTTGCCTGTTTATGGAAGAAAACCATGAAAGTAAATATTGTTGTTTGTGGTAAATGATCTAGTATAATATTTAAGAAATAGATTTTAGGTTCAGAAAACTCTTTCCAAAGAATCCAGGTTAAACCACTTTCTATCTATATGACGACTAGCTAATCTTCAAGTTTAAAAATTTATAATACAGTTATTGTGAAAATTATCACAACTAATTTTTTTTTGCAGTGCTAGAAATGAAACCCATGGCCTTGTGCTTATTGGGGAAGCACTCTATTACCGAGCTACATTCCCAGCCCTAGTGACAATCATTTTAAGTAACTGAATATGTATAAGATGGTGGCACATGGTAAGAACCCAACAAATAGGAGTTATTGTTCTCACCATTATTAGAATCTTGAATATGGCTAACTGGTTTATTTATCCCCTTCATCCCAAGCTAAAATTTACTCCATATTTTAAAAATAATGTGGCTAGCTCTTGTTTAATTTACATTGATTTTCAGGGTGTTTCTGATCTTAACTTAGAATATATTTAAGAAAGAGTTGGTAAATATGAATAAATTTTAGTCCATAGCAGCTGCTTAGCCAAGGGTGCTGCTCCTGCCTTCCTCTCTGGTTGAAATTTGGCAGAGAGCTGGGCATGGTGTCACACGCCTGTAATCCCAGCACTCAGGAGGCTGAGGCAGGAGGATCCTAGTGAGTTCGTAACCAGCCTGGACTACAAAGTGAGTTCAAGGCCAGCCTGAACTGCATAGTGAGACCCTGTCTCAAAAAATAAGGCCAGGGATTTAGCTCAGTGGGATAAGCACCTGCCTGGTAGGCGCAAGTTTGTGAGTTCGATCCCCGGTACCAAAAAAACCCGCCAAAAACAAAAAACAAAATTTGGCAAAGAAAGGGATTTAACATTGGCAGAGTAGCCGGGCATGTAACTCAGTGGCACAGCACTTGCCTGGCAAAACAAAACAAAACAAAGCAACCAGTGGCAGAGTAAAGACCAGTAGTAAAATACAGGCTTTTTAGGACATGGAATTGAGACACCTGGGAAGCGACTTCTTAGTGAAGAGAAAAAAGAAACAGAGCTCTTGGAAACAAGAAAGAGCCAACAGGAAAACTAGAAACCACAGAGAAACTGAAGGCATTACAGAGAAAGGAACAAAGCAGTCTGGAACACTAACTCTAGGTCCTGGAGAGGAAGTGGTGACTCTGTAAACACAAGGTAAGGCCTGGGAGGGTCAGCAGCCCCAGAGAGAAGCAGTGGATTGGCAGCACTGGCCCCAAGGAAAGCCTGTGGTATCGTAAGCTGCAATGCAGCGTGGAGTTCTAACCTGAGAATGACTCCTTCCGCACGGCAGTTGAGAGTGGAAACAAGTTGACTACAGCATTCGCCAGACTTGGGGGTGGTATCATCAAAAGACATTTGGGGAAGGGGTTTATTTTTATTTTATCTATTTATTTATGTTTTGTCTTTTTGAGACAGGGTCCCACTATGTAGTTCAGGCTGGCCTTGAACTCGCTTTGAAGCCAAGGCTGGTCTTGAACTTGCAACAATTCTCCTGCCTCAACCTGCTGAGTGCTGGGATTACAGGCATGCGCCACTACGCCTGGCAAGAGGTTTGTTGTTTCAGACCGAGCTACTCTGAGAATTAGAAATTATAGAGCAACTATATCCTGATCTCTGAGGTCACCCTTCCACGGTGACTAGACTGGACATGGCCACAAGAGATAGCCATAGAGAATGAATGGACTAAAGGTAGACTCCCTGAGAACTTTAAGCAGCGATGATCTCAGCTTGTGAGAAACACTGCAGTGCCATGCTGTGTGATGAGAGGACAGGCCAATCATGGTGCTTTCTGAGAGCGCTGGGTGTGAAGGTATAAATTTTTTTTTTTTTTTTTTTTTTTTTGCGGCACCGGGTATTGAACTCACAGCCTCGCGCCTGCCAGGGCAGGTGCTTAAGCCACTGAGCCAAACTCCCGGCCCTGGTTTTTTGAGGCAGGGTCGCACTGTGTAGCTCAGGCCGGCCTTGCGCCGCGTTGTAGGTATAAATATTAATTCTGTGAAACTGGTTGGTCCCCTTCACTGCCTACTTCCGGACCAAAGTTCGATGGTCGGTGATAGGTTTTTCCTTTGCGCGGTTAAAAAGCAAGAGCAAAGAAAGGAAAAACAAAAAAGGCCTTTACTCCATGCACAGGGCTACAGTAGGGTGCACTATCCCCTCCCGGCAGACAAAGAAGTCGGAGAGCTTTTATTGAGTTTGGCAGGGGGTGGAGTTTGAAGGGGCGGGCAGAGTGACGTATTGATAGCTGATAGGGAGATTGTTGGGGCAAACGCGAAAAGCAGGGAGTTTGATTTTGGGCACTGAAGGGATGCACTATCCAGCAGGTGCCACGCTGAGTCTGGCAGTGCTTCACATGGGCGGAACCCATCAGTCTGTTTGCTTTTTCCATTGGCCAACATGATCAGGGACACACCACAGCTTGGACACTTGCTACATGCTGGGGTGTATGAGCAGAGGGGCTTCTGGAGCAAGGGAGACGCCTCATGTGCCCACAGGGCACAATGCTAGTCAAGGATAACAGCGCGAGCACTAAGAGACAGTGGAGTGAATGCAGCTGTAAGGCAGACACCACACCACTGACTGATCATGCGCTGCAGAAAAGGTGCGGCAAGACGCAGCGTTCCCGCAGCAAAAAGTGGAAACAAGATAGGCCCTAGCTGGGGCTCACCATCTCTCGCCCTTATGGGGTAGATTCCAATATCACAGACCCTGGAAGGAAACAACTCAGCCGAATATGTGGAGAAGTTTTTGGACTACTTTCTCTTTTTTTGATTATTTTCAGGATTTGTTTTTGTTTCTTTTTCGTTTTTCTATCTTTTGCTCTTCGTTTTTAAATTTTTCTTTTCTTTTTCTTATTTGTCTTTTTCTGTTACTTTTACCTGATTCTATTAACTTTTTTCATTCTTTAATTGGATTTTAAATTTCACTTTCTACCTTCATCTTCCTTTTTTTTTCAAATTTTACTTCTTTTGCTTTCTGCTTCTGTCACCCTATTATTACAATTAAGCATTTTTTTTTAGCTATGTAGTTGTCTTTATGCTATTATCACTGAATTCTTTTCTATTATTAGTGGTGGGACAGTTGTTCCTTTTAATAGATAGTTACTGTATGTCAACATTTGGTTTCTCTGTGTGTCTACATTAGTTTTGCAGATCTCTTTTCTTAAGGATGGCATAGTTGTTAATATGATTGGTTTTTGTGGTATGTCAATAACCAGTTTGTGTTAGACTCTATTATAATTGCTGATTTATTTTCTGTTGTTAGTGGTGACATAATTGTTGCTTTTAACTGGTTTTTGTTCAATGCGATTATCTGATTTGTCTTTGTGTTACAAGCATTGCTGTGATTTGTTTTCTCCTCTCTGAGTGGTGCTTGGGATCAGACCCCTAGAAAACTGTTATACACTAAGAAGAGCCTCAGATATTATGCTGAATAGGTTGAGAGGGGTTTAAACACCAAAACATAACCAGACCTAGGTTATAAACATATCACAGGAAGACAGAATTTAACTAAAGAGAACTCCAGAAAGTGACAGTGTCACTTGGGATCTTCAGTCCATGGTACAAAAGCAATAGAAACATGAGAAAGCAAGGTAACAAGATGTCCCCTCAAACTCCTAACTAAAAGCGGATCTCATGGACGCTAAAGCTACAGGCACGAAGCTATCGGCAAAGAACTCAAAAGCTAAATGTTTAAATTATTTGAAGAAACAAAAGAACAAACATATAAGACAACACACAAGAAGTTTGAGTTTAAATAGAATTTAAACAGATATGAATTTTATTAATAAAATGTTTGATAAACTTAAAGAAGAAACAAATAATAAATTAACTGAGGTAAGCGAGACATACAAGATATAAGTGGCCCCTGTGGCAAAGAATTAGAAAGTGTAAGAAAGAAGTAAACAGAAATAGGTTATATGAAAAACAGTGGAAAACATGGGGAGCAGACTTGACTGATGTGAGGGCAAAGTGTTAGAAATAGAAGACAAGGTGGATGTAATTGTTGATAAACTCAGTGACATCCTAAAAACAACAAGTCACTATGTGAGCTGGATCCAAGAGCTGCTAGATGACTCAAAAACAAAAGCAAACAAAGCAAAAAAACCCTCATAATTATAGAAATAAAAGAAAAATTAGAAGACAACTCAATGGGTATCAAAAATTTACTGAAAGTATAGCAGAAAAATGTCCAAATCTAGGAAGCCACTTCAATATCCAAGTACAAGAGAATCCTAGATAGCCATAGCCAAAAAAGAACCTCTCCATAACACATCATAGTTAAAATTCTAGAAATTCAACAAAAGTAGAGATTACTAAAAGCTGTTAGAGAAAAATAGCAAATAACATATAAAGATGGCCCATCAGAATAACTGGGGTTCTCAGTACAAATCATAAAGACCACAAGAGCTTGGAGCGAAATTTGGGTTTTTTTTTGCTTTTTGTTTTTTGTTTTTTTGGTACTGGGGATTGAACTTATAGCCTCGTTCTTGCCAAGCAGACACTGTGCCACTGAGCTGTATCCCCAGCTCTGGAGCAAAGTTCTTTAAGCCCTAAAAGAAGATAACTGTCAACCCAGACTTTTATATCCTACAAAATTAGCCTTCTAAATTGATGGAGAAGTAAAGACTTTCCATGACAAAGAAATGTATAACTATTATACAAGTATTGCAGGAAATTCAAGACTTAAAAGGACCAATAGAAAAAAATACAATCACAGTGGGGGGCTTCAATACCCCACTCTCACAATTAGATCAGTTAGCTGGACAAAAATATCAACAAAGAAAGAAAAATGGGAGCTAAAGCACGAAATTAACCAACTGACTTAAATATCTAGACTGCTTCATCCAACAAAAACAAGATACATAGCTCACAAAATGTTTTCCAAAACAGAACATGTCTTAGGCCACAATGCATGCTTAAGTAAGTACAAAATAATTTAAATAATCCCCTGCACTCTATCAGATCACAGCAGAATGAAACTAGAAATCAACAGCAAAAGAAACCACAGAAACTATGCAAACATATGGAGATTAAATAATACATTACTGAATAATCATAGAATCACAGAAGAAATCAGGAGAGAAATAAAAAATTTCCCATCATCAAGTGATAATAGAAGCATAACCTGTCAAAACCTATGGGACACAATGAAACCTTTTCTAAGAGGAAAGTTTATACCTGTAAATGCATGTATACATAAAAAAAAAAGAGACTGATCCTGTATTGGTTTGATTCTGTGTCCCCCCAAGGCCTCAGGTAATTTGGATGGGGCTGAGTCTGGTGTTCTTGATTGGTTTGTTGTCTAGCTCTGGGATTGGCGAGGTGAGTGCTGCATCTGCCCAGGGGTGGAGCAGACATACAGAGTAAGGGTGGGAGGAACACATCTCTCTCCTCTCTCCATATTCAGCTTGCTGTTTGGTGGCCACCATGTATGGCCACCCTGCCACGCCACGCTGCCTTGGAGCCAACTGAGTATAGACAGAAACTCCCGAGACCTGTAAGAAATAAACCTTTCCTTCCCTAATTTTGGGCATCAGGTATTTTGTCTTGGCGACGAGTGAAAAGTAACTAAGACAAATCCCAAAAAATAACCTAATAATGTGTCTCAAGGTACAAGAGTCCTGCAAAATTATATGTACAGAATTTAACTATTGAATGATTTTGGGATGACAATTCACAATGTATGTACCATTGTCAGCCCCTGATTGATGTACTCTAAAATTTTCTTGTAAGTTTTTTTCTTCTTCTTTTTCCTTTCTTTTTATCTGTGAATAAAATGGATTTAAAAAAAAATTTAACCATTTGATTAAAACATAAAATATGTGTATGGATTGATGCATATTCACATAAAACAAGAAATATTTTTAACTAAAGACAAGAACAAGCCAAATCTGAAACTAATAGAAAAATTATAAATATCAGAGCAAAAATTAATGAAATTGAGACTAAAAAAATACAAAGGATGGATGATACACTAGAGAGTTGGTCCTTTGAAAGAATGGGAAGGGGTTCTTGGGATGGAGGAGGCAGGAGGGGGAGGGGGAAGAGGAAGTAGAAAAGATTAAGATGTGATATGTAGGAGGGTGGAGGGAAGGGGAAAAAAAAGAATTAAAATGTGTTATGTTGCTGGAGATACAGCTCAGTGGCACAGCTCCTGCCTGGCAATTGCAAGGTCCAGAGTTCAAATCGAGCACATAAATAAATAACATAAAACATGTCATGAACGTGTACCAATCCCCTATAGTGAATGCAATTTTTATGTACTGCAGCATGTACTAATACATTTTTTAAAAGTCATGTGATATGTACCAATTCTCCCACAGTGAATGTATTTAATATGTATCACAAGCATATACTAATCTTTTAAAAAATTGAGAAAAAA